>JARHVA010003169.1:502500-667500 GCA_037957365.1 Torreya grandis
ACATGATTTGATAGAGGCCAACATCATTGATGTGGGCACACCCAAATAAGCACCTAAATTTCATCAAATATAAGCTAAGGTATTGAAAATATTTATGTATCTATTTACAAAAAATACAACTAATGAGATAAGTGACACTTTAGGTGTTCACTATAAGTATCATTCACATGCACCACCAACATCCTATTACATTACTATAGAAGATACAAACCACCTAAAAAATATCATTGGTGTGCATCATACTACATTGCCAACTACACCACTCATCACTTTCTTAGAGTAGGAGATTGTTGATGATGATTTAGATTTATATGAATTCTTTATACAAGATTACATTGATCATAATCCTATTTAGAATGTTATGGTTGAAAATGGGTCACATATTAACATGTGCACTATCACACTTATATAATATTTGGGTTATTTAGAACATGACATTTCTCCTACCAACAAAGTTATTCATGGTTTTAGAGGCCATGTTTAGATCTCCATTATAGAGATTATAATTCCATTATAGGTTAGACTAGCACATGTGGACACTAGATTCTTAGTGGTACCTAGTGCAGGCACATTTGACATGTTATTAGGTAAGCCATAGATATAAAGAATAATATCCATTCCATCTATCATACATATATGCCTCAACTATATGCATGCTAATCAACTGGTTACAGTTGAGGGTCTTTCATATGAGTATCCTTTACCTATCCCATAGATAATTACACTGTAACTATTATTTATAGTTTTGAGTATAGTTTCCATAGTACAACATAGAATTCAGTTAAGACACTAATGTAGGTGAGGTCTACTCCTACAATGTTACCACATATGTATACTCTCCCATAAAGACCCTTATTAGAGGGATCCCTATATTAGAGATATGTTGTATATTATAGAGGCCTCCCTCTACCCCTTTCTTTCTAAGATTAGTGTTATTGAGTTCTCAGGGTTATCATCAATGGGCACCCATGTAAGTCATAACATCTTCTACTAGATGGGTCCCTGAGACCCCTATAGTTCACATGATACCCCAATCAGCTTAATGGATTCCTAACACTAGTCCATAGGCAATGCTAACTATAGATCACTCAATAAAATAGGCTCTGGGACCTTATTTATCTTTTCACATAAAACACATGATTATTATTACTTTATTTAATATAGGCTACATTAATAGTGAGTCTCCCATGAGACTCATCGGTTAGCATGTTCCTCTCTATTTTACATAGTTCTTCTTACCTTTCTCCTTGTATATAGTTTCATTTTCATGTTTCTTGTACATATATTATCTATGAAAGAAAAAAATGATATAATATGCCAAAACATAGAAAAATTCAAATATTTACTTAAAAAATATAAATTATAGATCGTATGTATTTCTATGTTTACACTTATTATACTTTTTAGGCACTACATATGATAGTTATCTTAGTATAGTCAATTTTTATCATACATACATGCTTCACTTATTCTTATTGAGTGTTCATAGATTTTTATAAGACCCAGGTCCACTACATAGATCCAAATTTTGTACTATCTATAGACACCTTGTTTTATCCATAATTGTGTTTCAATAAGATTTCAGCTTGATTTTTACTAAATAATGCAAATTAAGCTCAAATGCTACTAGAATTCCCAATTTCATTAGTACACCAGACATTAGTTCCCATAATCATGTTGAGGCATCCCTATTTGGGGTATCATCATATATGCAGTAGTAACCTCTAATGGACTCATCTCTATTAAAATTATGACATAACAAATTGATAAATTAGCATATTGACCCATTAAGTGGGGCACTTAACCAATTCCTAAAATGTCAAAACACTAAAAATAATGAATTAACTAAGAAAATCCAATTAACTACTTAAGTAAAAATTCCATATGGAATTAGTGAATATCTATTTTATAAAAAAAAATTTAATAAAAATGAAGTCATGATGATGTCATCATCCTCAAAGTCAAGGAATTGAAATATCTCCATAATAAGTCTTAAGTTCAAAAATGGAGATCCATGTTTAATAAATGGGATCTCTATCCCAAAAAATAATTGCTTGTCCCCTCCCTAACCTAACCATGGTTAAATCTAACCTAACTACATGATTTAGGGTTAGTTGGAGAATTTATAAATACAAGTGGCAAAGCCATTGTTTAACAAGCTTCTTTATGTAGAGTTATAATTTTAAATTACTTTTAAAAATATTCATTTTACCAAGAAAACCCAAGGTAGGACACAAGTGGATAAGGAAAGGTGCTGCCCATAAGGCAAATGCATTGATAAAGGACTCTATTAGACACACAAGGTGAGCATGACCATACTTACATGCCAATGAAAAAACATCATTTGATAAGGGTGATAGGTAGTTTGTTGTCTTTATTTCTAAGTTGTATTTGTGCTTCGCTTAATTATTTCTCACCCAAGTGCTTAGGCAAGTAGTTGTTGCTTTCATCAAGTTATTTTATATTGGGGTTTTATAATCCTACTAATAAGAGAAAGCTAACAATCTCCTTCATAATCCTATGATACATAATGGCATACTCAGTGGGACCACACACCCCATAAATACTAAAGGAATGATATTGTACCTTAAAATGCAATAAAAATTCACTTAAAACTTTGGTTTTTTAGAGTTTTTACCTTGGAATCCCATGTTTTTATTTGACTATGTTTTAGTGACTTTACCGCTACTAATTGGTGACTTCACTAGTTTCTTATGTTTTATTTTCAATTATGATTTTTAGGAAAGTGGTAACTTTGCCACTAGGTTTTAGTGACTTCAACATAAATAAATAATTCACCCTTATGTTTTGGTGACTTCAACCTATGGCATAACTTTCTATAAATGGTGTCTTCATCTAAAAGAAAGGTGAATTCATCCCCCAAGAATAGTGAATTCATCAGGTAACCATCCTATGTGTTTGCATTATTTAATAAGGAAAATAATGACTTTGATTGATATAATCATCGACTTCATGTGTGATATATAGTGACTTTACCAAAATTGTGTTCTATCTGTGTTAGTTTGTAGGAAAATGGCTTCATTTTGTTTTGTAAATAGTGACTTTGCCCTGTGTCAAAAACTTGAGAGCTTCAAAAGTGAAAATTATTTTGGAATAATAATTTTAAACAAACAAAATTTAATTACATAACATTTATTGTAGGAAACTAGGTCATAAGGAGAATATTTTAATCAATAAAAAAATCATTCACACTTGTCTTTTTGGTGTTTAAAAAACACTTGTAAAAATAAAGTTACTTTTTGTTTTTCAAAGTTAGAAGTTCAAACACAAGGGAAACAATTCACCTCACATTTTTTAAAGTAATCTAAAAAGAACAAAAACATTAAATTAGTGATCCTAAGAGATTTTGTATTTTACTTTATTTTTTTGCAAAAATACTTAGTTTATTTTCCTAGGGTAGTTTATTTTTAGGAAAAATTCACATGTATGCTCTCCCACATCCCCTTTAGGGAACTCAGGTCATCAAAATCACACCATTTTTCCTTATTTTGTTGAGTACTAAAAGTTAATAAAAGTCACATATGTTATATCCTAGCTTTGAGTGACTTGGGTGACTCAAAAATGACCGGATAGTTCTTCCATTTTTATTTATTTCTTTTTATGTATTAGCTTGTGAGTGGGATTTCATATCCTCTTAACAAGTCCTATAGGAAGGTGTTGATCTAGGTTTTCATCTCCCAACATCATTCTAACCCCATTCCATGATGGGGTATATAAATTAGGCATATTATTAGATGGGATTGTGGTGAGCAACTAGCCTGACCAGTACAAAATTTCCTTAGAGCTTACCCACACTAGACGTGAGAATTCACTAAGAATTACACGGATGAATTCATTATGTAAAGGATTATACCATTGTATAAAAATCTAAGAGGTAATAATATAAATGATGTGGTTACTCCCTCATGTTAGCCATATATGTGGAACATCTAGAACACATCAAAAATTTTAGAGTTAGATCAACCCCACTTGCCATGGAATATCTAGCCAAATGCCAAGTTACTTTGGCACTCTAAGTTTGTGCTATGTAACAAAGCTTGAGAGATAGAGGAGGGATTAAAAACTATACCTATGTGTACTCTTACTTTTTTGGATTAACAATTAATTCCTTTTGAGTATTAATATATTGGTGGAAACTTTGGTGGAGACTATGAAACCTTTTTAGTTTTTGGGTTAAGATGTGCACTTAGGTGATCTTTATTATTCATTTAATTGTATTTGTTTTTGGGTCTAAAATTTATTTTTGTGTTAAAGGAAACTAAAAAATTCAAAAATTTCAATGCAAAACACATGTTATTTTACCACTTTGAGTCAAGAAGTGTTATGCTATCAAAATTGCTCCAAACATTTGCCTTATAGATTTTCAAAACCACCTTTTGTGTACTTTGTTAAAAGAGAAGTTGTTACGATGCCAATTTTATTACAAGATATTTACCTTTGTTCAAAAATAATTCCCAATTTTTTTGTGTACTTTTGTTCCAAATAGTGTTGTTATACTACCCATTTGAGTCTAGGCCATTATTCATTTGAAAATTTGAGATGTACCAAGTTCAAAATTTTTATTTTAAAGTTTGGTTTTAAAACTGATTAGTCTATGTTGAAGTCTTGTCTAAATTTGGGCTTGGGAATTTAATTTTTGCATTTAGATTATGCAACTTGGATTATTTTCTTGATTGATTAAAAGACCTTTGCCTATACCTAGGAGTGGTTTACTTTATTGTGTCTCAAACCAATTGACCATCTCAAACTAAGGTGTAAACTCATTATTCAAGTATAAATTTAAGCATGGTTAGTTTACATTTGAGCCTTGATTATCACTTGGGATTGAATGCTTTACTCTTTTTTCTTAATTTTTTACTTGAGATTGAATTTACTAACTAGTTTTAGACACATACCTAGAGTGAGTTCTTTGTGCTAAAGTCAAGTTATCTTAATTCCATGTGCCGAGATAGATCTTCATGTCTAGATCAAGTGTTTTAAATCATTTAGCTTAGAGTTAGATTGATTTAAAATTTTTTCCTCAACAAATTTGTTTTCAAGTCTAGATTTATGACATTGGCCAAAGACCTAACATTTTTTTTTCATGATTTAGACCTAGTTCATTCCTTTACAAGTCTGGCTTTATGATATTGGCTAAAGACCTAACATTATTTTCACACTTTGTACTAAGTTCATTCATTTATAAAGTCTAGATTTATGACATTCACCAAAGACCTAGCACCTTTTGTTTAATTATTAGACCTATATTAAGTTTGTTTGAGCACCTTAACAAAGACTAAATTTATATGCCTAGTTTTAGACCTTAGATTGCTTACGTAGTTCAAATATCACATTTCCCATTCCAAGATTTGAGTTTGTTTAGAATACTTGCCAAAAACCAAAATCCAAATTTTCCTTTTATTGAACATTTTTTAAAGAGACCTTAGAGTGTTAGTGATATTTTAGACCAAATTTTGGTTGTTAGTTTTTAATAAGGTATCCTTTCTAGGCTAATTTTAAACTATTTGAAATAATAAAATAAGTTTTTTCTCTAGGGAAAGTTTCAAGACATTTAAAATAAGGAACCATTATTTTTAGACCATGTTTCAAGAACTTGAATACATTAAACATTTTTATTTGAGAGACGTTAGCCATAGATTTGGATATGCCTCACTATACACATAGTGGGACCATGTATAATATAGATTTGAAGGACATATACATGAATGACCTCTTTATTCAAGACCCATATGGTGATGACGTAGTTTGTGAGATGGATCCATATCCTTCTTATCCTACTCAATATACATAATAAGGATAGGACCCACTAGTATAGTACTTGGTTAATGCACCTCTTTATCTAGGGTAATAGTAAGAACAAATAGCAAAATACCTTACCAATGTGACACCCATCATCAAAAAGCTTCAAAAACAACCCTACTATGTAACCACACAAACAAGTTATGACCAATTTTTTTTGATCATCATTTACTTAAAAATAGGGACAAGATTTTAGTCAGAGCCATAAAGGTAGGAGTAAAATTTATGTAAAACTTTCCCCATGAAAGTCTACTTAGTTTGGTTAGATTACTTAGAAATGCAGCTCAATTTATACCAATTGAATAGGCCTCAAATAGTTATCATTAAGCACATATTCTAATACCTAACTAAGATCCTAATTTGATTACAAAAGGAAAGGGTCCAGTGTTAACTAATTCACACATATGCAACATGCATATAAAATGTATCTTAATTTAATAAAAAATTTCAATGTTATGGCCATTTAAAACACCCCAATTATAGATTTAGCTCCTTATAAAAGAGTTAATATTAACTTATTAGGACATACTAATCTAAACATGGATCCATTTTTCCAAAATACATTGGTTGGAGACATGTTTAATGTCTAGACCATTTAGGAAGTGACTGTGGCTCCTACCCAAGACCATTTAAAAAACATAGTGGATAACACATAAGTGAATCCTAATTTGATCCAAGGTGGCTCAAATACACCCAAAAATAATTCACAACAATAGGTGCCTCTTACAAATACCATGAGTGGTTCACAAAAATAGGGTGAAAACATGCCTAGTTCCCAACCCCAATATGCCACTCCTACCCCTCAACCAATATATTTTTCAAATACGTAATAAGGGGGAAGTAGCCAAACAAAAATCAAAACTCTACCCCAAAAAGTGATGAACATTACCCCACCTCAATAGGTGGTAACTAATATTATACAACCATATATGCATGCCAATGTGCCACCATAACACATGGTGAGTGTGATCAAGGAATCCAAGAAGGGTGGTTAGATTATATGGTAGCTTCATAATGAAGTCATTCAAAATGAAAAAACACACACTAACATGCATAACACTATCTTGCCTACATAAAAGGGGGGATCATGGTGAAGAAAACTAATTAATAAATCACAACTAAAACAATAAAAAAGACCTTTTGTACCTTCCTTGAATGATCCAAGAGATTTCTTAATTTGGCTTACTCAGTTTGTGCTCAAGATATTTTTGGGAAATGGAGTTGCATGGCTCCTTCTCCCCTTGGCACCATGTTTTAGCTCATACTAACTTGATGTAGATTCACGGCTTGGTTTGTGATTTTGGAATTATAACACTAATGCCATGCAATCTTGCTCTAAATATAACATTATAACATTACTATGCTCAAGCTCCCTAAATGAAGAGGTCTAGGCTTATATTTATATGATTAGCAACTAACCTCAACCCAAGGTGAGTAAAGATGTAGTTGGGGCTTATAATGGGTTCAAACTTTACCTTTGTGAGTCAATTAAGCCTAGTCAAGTTATATGGTGTCAAATGGTCATTCATGATTAGAAATAAATAGGAATGGGTGGGATGTTGTGGATTTTTGACAACTCACAAAAAGGTAATTATGAATTCCTAGGATATTCTTTTATTTTTGAACTTCATTTTGATAGTTCATTTAAGTGCTTAAGGATAATTCAATTTAGGCATTTGATTAGGTTTTGCATGTTAATTAATTTTGTTTAGGACTTTTAACATTTTGAAGATTTTTGAATTAATTGATGTGTGCATTTGTCTCATTTAACTATTTTATAAGATAAATTGTATTTTATGAAGCCAAATTTGAGATGTTTAGAAATTCTTAGTCTAGATGTGCAAAAGTTGGTAAGAATTGATCCAAAGTTTGGTATAAAGCCATTAGTGGCCAATTTTAGATGTCTAAAGTTTGCCCCTATTTGGGAAGGTATTTCAAGCTATAAACATAATAACATATTCTTAAAGAATAAAAAGGTCTTGTATACTTATGAATTCAATGACAATGGATGAATTGCAGGGTGCCCCATTGAGAGAGTGGTTTGGAAAAGGGGTTAGCAAATAGTCCCTTAAAAGAAGGAAATGAGTGGATCAAATAGATGGAAAGACAATGATTTTACCAAATGTAGTTAAAATCATTGAGAATGAAAGTGGGATGGTGTAAAATTATTTTCCCATAGGTGGTTATAATCAATGGATCCTAATAGTGGTAAATATGATATTAAAAATGTGAGTAAGATGGTGTACAATGGTTTGCCCAAAAGGTGGTTTTAAGCATTGTACCATAATTATGGAAAATAAGCCCTAGTTGGGTGGAAGAAAGTGAATGATTTTACCAAAGGTGATTATAGTCATTAACCCTCAAATTGGTGGAATCATAATGATTTGCCCAAAGGTGGCTATAATAACTAGAAATACAAGTATGATGGTGTATAATGGTTTGTCCAAAGGCAATTATAAGCATTATATATTGATTATGGAAAAAATCCCTAGTTGAATAAAATGAATGATTTTCCTAAAGGTAGTTATAATCATTAACTCTAAAATTAGTGGAAATGCAATGATTTTCCCAAAGGCAGCTATAATCACTAGAAATGCAAGTGGGATAGTATTCAATGGTTTGCCCAAAGGTAGTTATAAGCATTGTATCCTGATAGTGGCAAACATGATATAAAATGATGATGAAAAATATGATGATGTTAAATTAATATAAATAAATATGAATTAGGAAACCTGATAATAGGGAAATGCTCATTTGAAATAACAAGGAGGATAATTATTTCATTGTTTAATTACTCTATTTGGGATATGATTTAGTTTAAGTCAAGCATTATTGTTAGTGCTGGTGCCAAGGAGATATCATCACTACATTTATTTTGTAGAATTCTTGAAGCTTATTTTTGCTATAGCATATGATGATAGGCATCATAATATAACACCATGATAATGTGGCCTAAATATGCATAAGGATTGACTCCTAATCCAATACTCAATTAGAAACTATGCACCAATGATAAAAATCATGATGATAATGATGAAGTATGAATATGGATTGATTCAAGAATGATTTGAAATGAATCACCTAATGAATTCACATAGATTGAATCGAGCCAATAATAATAAAAACAAACAAATAGGCACACAAACACATAGACAAACAAACAAACAAAAATGAATAAACAAATAAACAATGATTAATCCCAATGTTAACACATTTAATACAACACAAAAAAGATGAAGAACATTTCCTCTAAAAAATAAGCAAAAACTTAAAGAACAAACAATATGGAGAATAAAATAAAAGGGGGTGGCTGAGCTATCTTTAGATTGACTAGGCAAGTAGATGCTACCTATATAGTTCCATGGATGTATATCCAACAAAACTTTAGACCAAATTTATCTTTCCCAAGATATGGGATAGAAGAAACATGATGAGAAAGAAAACATGATGAATGTGATAAAATAATATGGGAATGAACTCAAAAAATGGTGAGAGTGTGAGATAAAAATGCCAAAAAGGATGGGGAAACTAAATGATAAGTGATTTCTTGTGACTTAGTAATGGTTCCTAGAATCCTTAAGGCAAAGAAGTGCTCAATGTTTTTGTTTTTTATAAATCAATTTTACAAATGTTTATGGAATTTTTGGAGCATCTCAACTTGATCGAGAAAGATAAAACACTAAATGGTCTAAGCTCATAAAATGGCGAGAGAGTTCAAACTAAAATTTCTCATAAAATGATGAGAGCATAGAAATGGAGGGACTGAGTTAAACTCAACAAGAATTGATCATGGCCCACATCCCAAAATGGCCTCAATTCATAGTAGTTCCACCTGATAATGGAGGAATCTGACTAATGTAGTAGCCAATTCAAACAAAATAGGCATAATTGGCATAATGGCACAATATGACATAAGAATGGCAAGTTCGTATGTCAAGGCACAATAAACAAATATTTCCCCTAGTTTGCCCATATGTAGTTATAACTAGGATACAATATCTTATATCAATGATACAAATTTTTACATAAGCAGTAATAATTAGTATCAAGATTGGTGAGACACTAATTTTCTCAAAGGTAGTTATAATCAAGCCCACACAAATAAGGCATGGTATTGAACAAAAAAGAAATGAATTATGAAACTACCAAAATTTTGTCATACTAATAAAAAATATGGACTCTATTTGGAATACTTGAAACAACTACTAAAACTAATCTGAATCTTCATGCTAAAAGTGAACCAATGGATGAACCAAGATTAAACAAGATAGACAGGGAGGGTCAAAATATGTTACTCAATAGAAAAGGTATGGTAGAATGGAATGGTGGAAAGGTAAAGTGATATGATGGTAGAATGATATGGTATAAATAAGAATGATGATAATGTGGTACAACTTGAAATGGTCCTCATAGACAATACACCAAGTCACTCAAACAAAGTAACACTTAAGGTGTATAATGTTCATTGGCTCATCAAGTTCATCCCCATCTAGTGTGGTGAGCATATATGCTCTTGAGCCATATTTTGTAACAATGATGAAAGGACCTAATCAATTGGGTTTGAACTTGCCTTTATGATTCTTCTCGGCCATGCTATTATTTTGGTTCTCTTTAAGAAAAAGATCATGAAGATCAAATTGTCTATGTTTCATGCATTGATTATAATGGCCATGGATTCAACTTTGATATGCTTCAAGGTTATTTACTACATACATGCATTTATCATCAAGTAATAATATCTCTTTTAGGCTAGCTACATGATGGTCTTTATCATCTAGAACATGTTTCAAATAGATGCATAGTGAAGGTAACTTGATCTCAATGGGAATAATGGCTTCAGTAACATAAACAAGTGAGTATGGAGTGGCACTTGTGGGAATGTAATTATTGGTATGGTATGCTTAGAGGGTGTGGAATATTTAAAGGTGCCAATCATGGTTGACATCATTGAAAATCTTCTTAAAGATTTTAATAATGGTTTTATTTGATGATTTAGCTTGATCATTACTTTGAGGGTAATATGCTATAGAAAAATGTTGGGTGATTTTATACTCACCACATAACGATTCAACATCCTTTTTATTAAATGATATGCCATTATCAGATACAATGTTGGAGGGGATGCTATAGTGACAAATGAGATGGTTAAATATGAATTTGGAAATTTGCTTTCCAATTATGTGAGGGGTATAACTTCAACCTTATTAGTGAAATATTCTATGGCAATAAGGATATGTTTATGGATATCAGATAAGGAGGGGTTTATATTCCTAATGAGATCGAGGCCCCATGTAAAAAATGGCTATGGTTTTAACATTAGTTTCAAAGTCTTGGTCAAGGTATGAATTAGATTAGAATGTCATTGCATCTGTATCCATCATTGGTTAATAGTACCTAGTACATAAGATATTTTTGGATAGGATGACCCCACTGTGTGGGATACACATACCCCTTTTTGAACTTCTTGTAACGATAGTGTAGATTCTATTGAAGGTAAACAACAAAGCAAAGTTCCATTAAAACTATGGTGGTATAGGGCTAGTCTAAGTAAGGTATAATGTTGGCCATTGTGGATGAAGGCTTTGGATTATTTATGGGATAAGTCTAGTGAATAATATGGTCATGGAGGTAATTGTAAAGGTCTAAATACCAAGTAGAGCTGAGACTAATAATACCATATATCATTACTATGGTTGATG
Source organism: Torreya grandis (assembly GCA_037957365.1). Lineage (NCBI taxonomy): Eukaryota > Viridiplantae > Streptophyta > Pinopsida > Cupressales > Taxaceae > Torreya > Torreya grandis. Next base: position 514,020 of record JARHVA010003169.1, read on the forward strand.
GTTCATGAACCATCACTAACAAATTTTTAATGAGAAATTGGTAGTCTTTTAGCATATCTATATGTCGAATCAAAGCTTTAATAGTAGCCATAATATATACTATTTTGTTATTATCCCTTGGTATATACTTAAACTAGATGTCATAAATTTGTAGCTTGAGAGTGTTGACCATGGCCTTGTAGGGAATTAGCTTGTCATCTTTGGTCTGAATGTGGTCTATAGCCTAATCAATGATTAATTATGAATCACCATAAACCTTTAGATGATGTATGTTTCATTGTACTACCTATCTAAGTATTGTGATGAGTGATTCATATTTGGTGATGTTATTAGTACAAAAAAAGCTGATTCTAAATAACTCAGGGATTGAATCCCCCTGTGGTGTAATAAACAAAATGCCTACCCCTCATCCATTTGCTATGAATGAACCATGACAATATAGCTTCCAATGATGCTCCTCAATAGGTGTGTCAATCATGGTATAATGGATTCATTGGGAAATTGGAATGTTAGCAGCTATGTGTCTATAAGGGGTGCTTCTGCAAGTTGTTCTACAAGAATTTATTATTTAATAGCTTTCTAGTTCACATAATCTATCTCAAAATAATTGAGAATCATGATCTATTTGGCCATACAGCCTTGTAAAACTATTTTGGATAGTAGTTACTTGATCAGACCTAATTTTGAAATGACCATGGTCTTATTTTTTCAACATATAATATCATAGTTTCTAAACTAAGAAGACCATAATTTAATAAGATTTTTCAATGGATATATAATTGTGTTCATATGTGACTAGTATGCAACCTAGATAGGACATGGCATGCTCTTTCCATTATCATCATGTTGAGATAGAAGTTCCCCCAAGGCATTATTTGTCATTGATAGATATAGTAGGAATGGTTTCCCTAGCATTGAAGGCAACAAAACTGGTGGATTTTCTAGATAGTCCTTTATCTATTGAAAAAATTTCTAACAATTTTCATCCCAAATAAATGTGACACCTTTATTCAAAATATGTGTAAAAGGATGACACTTATCGGCCAATTTAGATATGAAGCATCTAATAGACTATATCTTGGCCTACAAACTATGGAGTTGATACAAATTGTTCAGTGATAGCATGTTTGTAATGACACATAATTTACTTGGATCAACTTCAATGCCTCAATGAGACAAAATGAAGCCAAGTAATTTTCCTGAAGTAACTTAAAAAAACATATCTTAGGGTTGAGCCTAACTTTGTATTCACATAGTCATTCAAATATCCTCGTCAATGTTGCTAGATGATTGGCCCTAGTCTTTGATTTACCTAGTATGTCATTGATAGTATTGAACAATATCATGCATCATATCATGAAATATGAATGTCATGGATCTTTGATAGTTGGCCCCTACATTTTTGAGACCAAATGGCATAAATTCATAATAGAATATTCACCATAGAGTGGTGAACACTATTTTATGTTTGTCCTTTGGTGCTATTTGGATATGATTATAGCCTAAGAATCTATCCATAATTTAAATCATCTCATAACCCACTACGGAATCAACTATCATGTCAATGTTTGGCAATAAAAAGTCATCCTTGGGGTGAACTTTGTTTATGTCTTTGAAATCAATATAGATTATGATTCCTTCTAGATTTTTACTGACTGGTACTACATTGGAAATCCATTCAAAATAGTCAATTGGCCTAATATATATCACTTCCAATAATAATTCCAACTCTTTATTCACTAATATAACAATGCGAGGATGCATTTTTTATAATTTTTTTCCACTAGTTTGGCATTAAGATGTACCACAAGGTGGTGAATAACCAAGGTGGGGTCCAAACAAAGAATGTTAGAATAAGCCCATGCAAAGCTATAAAAAAATTAACTCAAAAGGGTTGTAAGGACTTCATGTTCCTCATTAGTGAGGGATGTGCCTAATTTGATCCATTTTAGGTCATTTAGAGTCTTGATGTTTACTACTGAAGTATCCTCCACTAGAAGGGTCAAACCATCTTCAAGAATAGTGGGTAAAGATTTGAACTATTTTACAATGTTAGAGTCCTTTGTTAGGATTAGTTCTTTGAGCTCTCTAAGGCATGATAAATCAGAATCCCCAAATGGGAGGAATGGCCATGTAACAAATGCTATTAAGAAATCCTAAATGATGTAGTCAAAAGATTATTATTCTTCAAGACTAAACTCAAATCCATAGATAAGTTTGTCCTTGGTGGTATCTTGGTTTATATTTGGATAAGGTTGAAAATCCCTATCTAATGGCATCTAAAATAGATTTTCACTACTAGATTGGCCTTTATCTTTACTTTTTCCCTAGTCCAAAAGTGACTCAAAGAGGTTTTTACTTGGGGACCTCAATGTTTTATTTAATTATTTTTGGCTAAGGGTGTTCACCCACCCTCCAAAATAGGCTTCAGAATCCAACTTGATTGAGAACCCTTTTTTGTGGTCTTCCAATGAAACATTATCCCTAAGGCTTAGAAAATCATAAAAGGCCTTATAATTTTGAAATTCATCAACTGGTACATTGGATCCTTTTTGGTCCTAGTGTATTAGTTGGGGATAATATAATGGTAACTGATTATGATGAATGAATAATCAAAGGGTACAAATGGCATTATTTTCAAACAAATTGGTATGGACTACATCATCAAATTGGTTATGATCAAACTTTGCTTCACTACTAGCATTGTCATCACTAGTCGTTGGTGATGAAAATTAAATAATATACATGGGGTCAGCCCCAAGTGGTTTAAATCTAAGTCCATAGATTCATTTATACCTATTAATATAAATTAGCTCAAGTGTCCCCCATTGATTTGGCCTAAAGCCTCCTCCTTCATATTCTTGGTTCTCCATAGTCTGATTAGGAATGGGATATTTAGAACTCTTCTAACAATCAAACAATTTATCATTATATAACCATGATTCATCTCCTTTGAGAGGATCCTTTTCTTGGACAAATGCTAGTATGAAAGTGATAGGTGTTGAACTATGCATTTGGATTTTACCCTTTTTTTTGCCATTGCATGAGTGGTTTGGATTTTGGTCTTCTAAAAGACTTGGGGTTCTATGGAAGATTTGTAATGTGAAAGGTATCATGGCTCAAGTATTCTCTTGGGCCATTATTTGAGATAGTATAATTATTAGACATTTAAGGAGGAGGAAATAAGAAAGTAAATCATGGGTATTAGGATCAATGAAGTTAACATATAGTAAAATAATCAGTATTGCTTTCTCCTTATGCTTCTTAGAAATTAGATTCATGCTGAAACAATAGTTATATATTTTGAACTTAGCCTCTAGATGTTTTCAACAATCATATAGATGGAAATCTCCTAAAATAATAACCTCCATTCCTGAATGGGAGAACTTGATACACTAGTGAAATGTCAATGGGATGACATGAATCTCATGTATCCAAGGTCTACCCAAAATAATATTACATGATAGATTGAGATCTAACACATGGAAAAGTGTATCATGGGTTAAAGGCCCAATGATAACTGATAAGATGATGATGCCTTTTGATTTTTGTTCTTCATTATCATAGGCTTTGATTGTGATTGTTTTTCTTGGAGATCTATTGTTGTGTACCCAAGAATCTTGATGAGATTTAGAGACATAATATTTAGGCTTGATCCATTATCTATGAGGATATGTTTGACTTTGTGCCTTATTATGTAAACTTTGATGTATAATGGATTATTATGCAGTGGCTAAGGGATGACATATCACTTTGGTTGAAGGTTACTTATTAGACTAAAGCCAGGTTTCTAGCCAAAGATTGAAATTTCCTAGGGGATATGCCATTGGGAACTTTAGATTTGTCAAGGAATTCTATCAAGATGTTTTTATGGATAGTAGATTTATGAAACAAATATAAAATGGATATTTATGCTAGAATATTTTACAATTATTCCAAAATGTTTAAGATATTTTCTTGGATAGTGGGAAATGGCTTATTTTGAGGTAAAATGTTGGTTAGATGATGGGTGAAGTGGTGGATGGTTATGGGCCTAGTATGGTAATCCTTGACTACTAATTTATGAATATACAATCAGGATTAGGTACAAGACCATTGTTTTTAACAAATGGTGGTGGAGGAGGACCAAGTAGGTTGGTTACCTATGCACTTGTGCATGGTCAGAAGATAATGACAGGTTATCTGTATAAGGTCTAAACATGAGAATCCCTAATTTTTGGTTCACCTATATGCATTTCCAAGTCAAATAAGAATTACCAACTTAGGTTGATTGAGTAGGAATGATTAGCAATGGTCTTGTCTGATTGGGACTTGGTGTAGGATTAATGGAAATGTTGTTAGTGTGACCTCCTTAAACATGTCCTATAGCTACATTGTATTCATGTGTAATTGTATGGTAGGTCTATTGGATATTTGCACCATTCTAGCCTTAGTTTTGTCCATTATTTTGACATTGTTAGTTTTGTTGTTAGTTCTATTGGTTCTATTTATCCTACTAGTTTGGCCTTGGTTGTTGGTACTATTGTTGTTGATGTGGTACTGGACATTTTTTTTACTATTTTTGTTGTTATGATGTTGGGGAAAAAGATTTTGATAAATGTTAAGGTTTTGATTTGATGTAGAAGCTCTACAATCCAATGTGATCTCTTTATTTTATAACATATTATTGATCACATGTTTAATTTTTACACAATACTATAAGTTATGGCCATTGACCTGATGACATTCACATAATTCATTTGGCATATACCAATTTGGAATGTCATCACCCTCAATTATTTGCCCTTTTGGAGTAGTCCATTTAATCATGTTATTTGCAATAAGTTTATGAAACACTAATTAAATGGGTTCTCCAAGGTTGTGAAAAGCATGACAAGTAGGTAGATTTATTCTTAGAGGAAGGTTTTGCAAAGGCATAAGTTATTACATTTATTGCACTAGTCTAGGTTATTGTGCTTGTTGTGCATGCTATATTTGCTAAAGAGGTTATTGGTTAGAAGTTATTTGAAAAGGTGGCATAGGATGAGCAGATAGTATTTGCACCATGTAGACATGTCGTGACTCTATTACCTACAACATTCTTATTGTGTTTAAATTTCTTGGGTTTGTTATAGCTATTGGCCTAGGTTTTTTGTGAAACTTGCACTTAGACTGGACTTTGATTTTGGCCATTGTTTTGGTTTTTGTTTTAGCTCTGATTTGATGAGGTTAGTTTAATGGTCCCTTTTTTAATGAGGGTTATTTCAATAACCAAACCTTTGTCAATGATCTCTTTAAATGTATGTATACACTGAAACTCTAGATTTTAAGATATCTCATTATGTATATTTTTGGTAAACACAATGGCTAATTGCTTGTCTAGTAGATTATGGGTGAATTGGATTGCAAGGGCTCTCCATAATTACAAATAGCTTATGAAACTTTCACCAACTTTTTATTTGGCCTATGTTAAGTCTACCAATGAAGTCTCATGCTTGAGATTGTAAGATAAGTGTTGTACAAACTTATCTAAAATATCATCAAAATCAGATACTAAATTCTTGGGAAACTTTAGGAACCATTCTAATATTTTCCCTACTAGGATTTGTGGAAACAACAAAAATAGTTATATGTCACTATATGCCACTAGTTGGTATGCAACAAAGAATTCTGTCAAAAGAGACTTGGGGTCACCTTTCTCCTTGTATTTTTCAAACTTTAGTGGTTCATACCCTAAAGGAAATTGTAGCTACAAGTACTCCATGTTGAAAGGCTAAGAACACACATCATCCAACTTGAAATTTTTAGTCTATTTTCTCACTTGAATGATTCCAATTACATCCTTCATTTATTGTAACTCTTGCTCAAGGAAACTAGTGGGAATATTGACCTATTAAGATGGAGGCTGAGAAGTCATAAATGGATTACTTTGACTAGGGTATGATGGAGGCATTTGATGGGGAATTTTGGATTGGTTAGGAAATAGACCAAGAATATGAATACATGGACTAGGGTGCAATTATTGAAATTACATCTAATATGGTACGATATTATAATTGGGTTTGGGTATGTAGGCCTAATGTTGGGAATATTATGGTTGGGATGGAGGTATATGGTCATATTATGCCTACTAAGGTTAAATAGGGACATTATACCAACTACTCATACCTAGCTGATTGAGAGGGACTTGTGAACCAAGACCCTATCTTTAAACTTGTGGCACATTTTACATAAAAGGTAAATATTTCCTAATAGGTACTTGAGGAGCATTATAACCTCTTTGTTACATGAATATTTATTGGGAAGTGGATGCATGTGAGAGATTTGGCATCTATCCTTGACCAATGTTGTTAGTTAGACATCATTTAGTTTTGGATCTGCATGTTACTATATGACTGAAGAGGTATGTTCATTGCTACCTAGTGAGGTGGAACATTGGTTGCCCCATGTTGAGGTGGTAATATGTTTTGCCTCTAATGCATGGGTATGTTTGATGGTGCCTAATATTGTGGAATATTACTATTCACCTATTGGGGTAGAGTAAGATTTGTCACATTCTATTGTAATATGGCATTGGTCATTGGATGATTACTTAATCCTTGTTGTGGGGTGCTTGAAGAAGTAACTAGTTGAGGATTAGAGGTAGTTAGTTGAGGTTGGGAATTAGAAACTCCCACTCCCTAAATTTGTAGACCACTCATGGTGTTATTTAAAGGCACACTTTGTTATGGTCTATTTATTTGTGTGTTAGCACCACTTTGGTCTAAATTGGATGTTACTTACATATTATCCACTATGTTTTGATCACTATTCTGCATAGAAATAGAAGACACTTCCTCAATGGTTGGGGTATTTATCATGTTTTATACTAAAGTGTTTTACATAATTATGTATAAAACCTAATTTTATTGATCTATCAACTCAAATAAGATTCATGTTGAAGGGAGTGACTAAATAAGAGGTACATTTGACATATCCATACTATTAAAGTTAAGTGATAGGTTTTGATATTGAAGGTATGCCATCTGCATTTGAATTAAGTGGTCCTCTATGAGGCCTCTTTATGTGAAAAGCATATGTGGATCTTATTATGACATTGGTACAATGGCATTAGGGTTACTAAAATAAGATTTTTCATTATAAGACATATTATAAGGTCTTCTTAAAAGACTTGGCACATTGTCATGGGGAAATTCTACTAGAGACTGAGTCCCTACATCATATATCAAAAACATTGTACTATAATAAGGCTATTATTGAATTTTTTTCTATAATTTATGGTATACTAGCCAAATATTAGACCATCTATTCTTGATCTTGCTCTATATAAGGAGGCATGGTAACCAAATAATTGGTCAAAGGATTTTGACTATGTTCCCCTATTTGAATGTTATAAGGTGGATAAGAATCCACCTCCCAAATGACCTCATGTATAAAAGGATTTCGAACAAAGTCCTCTTGTGTGACAACATTTCCATATCCTAGATTATACATGGATCCACTACATGTATAGTGAGACATGGCCAAATCTATGACAAATGTTTCACAATAAGATGAAATTAGAGTTGTATAAACTCTGAAAAGTTATGTCTAAAAATATAAAAGAGGTTCAAACTATATCTAACTTGGTCTAGGGTGGATTTATATATCCAAAAAGTCTATACAAAGACTTGGTAAAAATAGTATAAATTCAAATGTCTAATGTTAAATTTATCACACAAACAAGGTCAAGTAAAATGAACTAATGACAAGATGCAAAAGTCTAGGTTCAAAGATGCTCTAAATAAGTCTAGACTAGGAAAAGAGAAAAGAGTTTCTAGGACTTTTAGCCAAAAATGATGTCAAAATCTAGGCTTAAAATAAGGATAATGCTAGGACTTTTGGCCAAACATGGCATCAAAATCTAGACTTGAAACAAAAGATGATGATATTAATCTAACAAATTTGGAATATTTTGGCAAAGACTAGGCACTTGATTCTAGACATAAACATGATTATATTTGGTATAAAATATGAAATGAAAGGCACTTTGAAGATGTATTTGTTAGCTATTTTTTTACCATATAAAAATCTATTGCTTGGTTTGATGAAGAAGTGGATCTAAAACTTGGAAAGGGGTCCAATATTGCAATTTGGAAGAGACCACATAGGTTCTCACGTGTTTTAAACATTTGGAGCATGGACCATATTGGAGAGACCCTCTAGGATGTCAAAGGTGTTTGGAAAAAGTGTGGAAATGTGAGTGATCCATCTAGTTCTTCATTTTTTTCATCTAGGCATCCTGGGTCTAATGGTATGTTTTCTAAGTACTTTGATGACATCACCATTACTACATGTGGACAAGTCAAGGAAAATTGGTATATGGGTTTGTTCACATTTGTGCCAAGATTATATGCACCAAGTTTTAGGTCCACAAAAGTTAATCTAAAGTTACAAAGGTCCAAATTTGGCTCCTTATTCACTTTTTGCTAAGTTCCCCATATCCATTTTTGTAGGGAGCTCGAACAGAGCCAAGTGAGCATCTTGACAAGGCCATATATCACACATGTAGTAGTTACAAGGGAAAATGATCACATGGGTTTATTTAGTTTGGCCCTTAATTGCTATGTGCCAAGTTCCAAGTCATTTTTTAAATCAAAAATTAATTTATGCATGATTAAAGTTGGCTTCTCAAGCAGAATTCACTAAGTTTCCATACTTAGTCATTTTTGAGCAGGATGTCACACATGATCAAATGGACCAACCAAATTATGTATTTAATATCTTTACTTAGAAATATACTAGGAATAGTAGATCAAATGGGTTAATCCATTTTGGTAATAATAACATCTCTTGAAATTTTTTTGCCTACATGATTCTGATGCTTTAAGATATAAATCTGCAAAGTTGGTCAAAAAGCATAAAATGTTCATGTTAACATCAAATTAAGCCACTGTAGAAATCCTATTGATCTTAAATTTGATTATCATATAATTTTCAATGATAGTCATGAGAACATCATTTGATAAGAGTGAGGATGTCATTTTTAAGATCATGAACTAACTATTGGATTTCAAATAGTAGGTCCCAGTTGATCTAATGGTCTGCATTGCATCACACATTCATATCTAATGGTGAGCAGAGGCTAAAGGGTCAAAAAATCTAAAGAATGAATATGGGCATGAAAATTTTAAAATAAACATTCAAATAAAAAATGATCAATGGTTCTTGGGAATTTTTACCAATTTAAATCAATGGAGCAAGATGAGTCAACATGTCAATGAGCAGAGTCAGATTTCAACAATTGATAAGAGCAAAGATGAGCCTAGGATTATTGATGGATCTTGAGAGGCTATTTTTGACCATGGATAAAAAGGTTTTTTAGGGTATTTTTGATGCCATTATAGCTCATTAAAATGCCATTAAGTGGTCTAAATGATATAGTCAAGTATGAAAAACATAAAAAGACTACCATTGGAGCTTAATGTGGACCTTTGGTTTGAACTTTTATGGATTGCAGGGTTCTTTCTCATGATTGGTTCACCATTTATAAATAAGGATCCATGTAAAATGAACTCTTGGATCTTATAGAGATTAAGTGGGTCTATTTGGACCTATTTAGAGTTCAGAGGTGCTATATGGTCTATGGGTTTGTTTTAATATAAGGACTATGGGAAAACCAATGACATTAGATTGGTTTTATGTCTATAGTAAACCTATAAAAATTGAGTAGATAAGGGTGTTTAATACAAAGGGTATAATCTATCAACATGGATCTATCATTATAAATTAGGTACTCTATTTCTCAAGGCATGACATGATTATTATTTTCAAGATTCAAGGATTTGATCCTCATGAATAGGTCAAGTAGACTTAGGGTCTCAAGATGGTGAGCTAGTACTTAGAGAGGCAGTTAGAGGAATTTTATTACAATCAAAAGGACTTGGCCATCATGTATCAAACCCTTATTTCTAGTGGTACACTCTCAACCAATGAGAGAAGATTCAAGACTAGTGAGACAACAAGAGATCCATTTATTGATCAAGGCATGAAAATGAAAAAAATTCAAGTGCTACCACCTCACTTCTTGATATCAAGGACTTATCTCCACTCTCCAAGGCATTATTCTATCTCTCTTTCCCTTTTTCTACTATATATAGAGGATTTTGAGATAAAAAATGGATTTGATATGTATTTTCTCTACTCCCTCTCTTGGGAATGACCAAACTCTACCAAGATAGAGCTTGTAACCTCTTGAAATGAATATAAAACTATTTTAGATTTCATTATTATGGCATAATGTGTACATGTTAGATTTGCATATGTAGTAGAAGTTTCTCCCTTGTCAAATAATTATCTCATCTAGTGACTAGTTCATATGGTTATACATGTCATGTTTAGTGTTCTAAAATTCTTGGTTGAAGCTCACATGTGGATACTATGAATGGTTAGTGTCTTGCATTAGAACTCTCCTTAATTTCCCTCAACTTAGATCACCTAGTGAAACACTGATGTATGACAAATATTTGAGATCCTAGATTTGGGCTTTGACTTGTTTTATTAGTGTTATAAGAGTCAAGTAGGGTGGATCAACCATAAATTAGGTGCATCACCATTTTTAGCTTATGTTTCACTTTCATATTCTCTCTCTCTCTCTCTCTCTATCCCTTTTCCTTATGAAACATTAGTTTAGATTTAGTCTTTAGGTGAGCATCAATAATAATCCAACCTAATTTAGAGGTTTAGCCCCACTATAGATGACCCACAGCCTGGGGCTATTCCCATGTTGGTCTAGAGTTTGAGTAAGGAGGCTTGAACAATCTCCTTGCTTAGCTAGGGTGCAAATCTAGAACACTAATAGTTTTGGCATGCCTAGTGGGACAAGGTCCAAAATATTGGAAAGATCTTGGTGTGTCTTTCCTCTAATCAATAGTTGGAAGCAAGAAATATTATCACCAATGGTGACTCCAAATCAAGGCTTTGGGTTATGAGTAGATCAAGTATGTCTTAATGAAGTTATTAATCATTTTTTACATCTCATTTGACATATGAGGTTAATATGAATAGTTATGGTGAATATTCCTATTATCCACCTCCTTATCAATAGCCCCAATATAATCCTCATGATCCATATTAGCCTAATCATCCATACCATGATTTCTCTCAAATTTATGAAGAACCTTGGCATGCTACTCATGATCCTTATTATCAAAGGGATAGATCTTACTTTCCTCATGATCCTTACTAGCAACATGAGGACCCATTTCAATCATATATGAAATAATATTACCTTGATAATCCATATAAACAATAAGCCCATCATAATAATGCTCCTCATCAACCCTATCGTGAGCCACCTATACAAATACTTAATCAAAATTTAATAAGCCTTGACAAACATACACTAAAATTGTGCTCATAGAGATGTTATGGCCATGATGTCCCTACATACCTAATTCATCATGTGAGAGAATCATTGTAATGAATAAAATAAGAATTGACACATATTGAGATAAAAAATTGGAATAATCTAACATGTGAGATGATGAATGTAGGTGGTTACATTCAAAGCATTGATGATAAGCTAAAAGGCCTTGAAGATCAGTAGGTCTAGCCTCGCTAATCTCATGTGCCTATATATACACCCCCTCAACCTTCTTATGTGCCACCCATTCCTCCTTAAGAGACCATTCCAAGTCCCCCTTTGATTATGCCAAGTTCCTCATGTGTTCCTCAAACCTTTCCTTCTTGGATATCTATCTAAGAGAGCTATCAAAGAAAGAAGGAGATTATTGTGGTGAAGTCATGGGGTAGAAAAAGTTAGGTAAATCTAGATTTGAGAGCCTAAGATAAAGTGGAATCTAAACCTATGAAAATTATTCTCATCCCTCCTTAACAACCTTCTTGTGTTCTTGACCACCTTAAAGAGAAGGTATTCCAAGAGAATATTGATAAGAAAATTAAGAAGTTAGATTTGAAGATAAGGAAAGATGAGGGAAGATGGAATCAAAAGGTCAAATGGGAACCTTTACCTTTTCCATATTATAACTAAATCATACAATCCATCAAACCCAAGGTCACTCAGCCCCCATCCTTCCCTCTTCAAAAATATAGGTCATTTCCATCTTGGAAATCCATTCAAAATAGTAGGCAGAAGGAGGAAGTGGTGATTATGGAAGTCAAATAAGAGACCATGCAGCCTCCAGTCCTTTCCCCTCAAAATCTTAGAGCCTTTCTTTAATGGAGATCCATTTAAGAGGCAAAGAATTAGGAAGAGGAGGTGAAGGTGATCTAAGAAGAGAAAATTCCGAAGTAAAATTAGGTACCTATGGTAACTTCTCTAGACCTTTCTCATCTTATTGAGTACTTTCAAGGATTTGCTTTGCCACTTTTAAAAAGAGCTCTCCTCTATGAGGAAAACTAAGAGGATGCAGTGAAAGAAGTAGGAAATGAAGGTGACTTGAGCGACCAAGAAGAATAAATCATGATTGGGACACCTCTTGGGAAAAAAGACATCCTTCAATTTTACATGATGATACAAAGATGGAATAAGTGAAAGAGAAAGATGAGGTAGAGACTAAGATGAAAGTATATGAGGAAGAAGTTTTTGATATGCAAGAAAAGGATGTCCCAGTTGTATAAGTTGATAATGTTTTAGATGAGCTCCTTAATAACATAAAAAATACCATTTATCATGAAGACAAGAGCTTATTGGTGAAGAACAAGCTGAAATTGAGGGCATGCTCAATCATTAGATTGATATTGAAAATGAACCAATATTGACAGACCAATTTGAGGTGACAATAAAATGCTCCTAACCTCATGTTTTTTATCAAGAAAATGATATGCTTACAACTAAATTTTAGTTGAAAAGGCTCCAATTGAGCTGTAGCTTCATGAGAAAAAATATTTTGATTTGTTTGATATCTTGCATCTAGGTTTTTATTTACTTAAATGGGGTCCACTGTAGGATAAGAAGAGTACTATCATCAAGCAAGAGGTAATTTTTCTCTCAGGAGATGACATGTTTTAACTTTTCAAACATAGTTATCAACTTTTCTCTCTAAATTCAAACATCTCTCTACTATTGGAAGTTGAGAAAGAGCTTCAATGGTCTTGAGAAGTCATAAGATTAGGTACATATTCCTTAGAGGTCAACCTCATAGATATGTCAAAGGAGACACATCAAGCTACTCTATATGTTCATGATTAATAGTTTAGGAATGAAGAACTGATGTTGTTCTTACAAATTCCACATATTTGGAAGGAGTGTGATTGGGTCTTGGACTCATGTCTATAATTCATGCACTTGAAATTGGTAGTGGAGGAACTAGTTGCTTCCCTAAGGAGACATGAGCATCTAATTGATCATAGCTATAGAAGATAAATATCAAGAGAAGGCAAGTATATTTCAAAGTTTTAAGGTACACAAAAAAGTTTCCCATTTGAACCAAGTGGAAAATACTTGTAAACTATAGCCATGTACATATTATACTAATTTTTATACATTCCTCTAAGTGCTATTTCTAGAAATTTTATTAATTGATCCTATTTTATTCTAGGTTACTCTCTTTTTCAATAAGTGCCTTAGGCACTATATTTTATTTTATTCCTTTTGTTATTTGTGTTTGTTTCAAAAGAGGTTAGAGCAAGATTGGTAGTCAATATGTTGGATCCAAAGAAGAGACTACATGCCCAATGAGCTAGAATAGGCACATGGTTTGGGTTCTCTTACATAGACAAGAATGTAACCCCTATGATTTGCAAAAGATGTTAGCTATTTTTGTCCCACATAATAAGATCTTGCATGGTTTGATAAAGAAGTTGATCTAAGACTTGGAAAGGGGTCCAATATTGTAAATTGGAAGAGACCACACAAGTTATCATGTGTTTTAAACATTTGGAGCATGGACCATATTATAGAGACCCTATGGGATGTCAAAGGTGATTGGAATAAGTGTGGAAATATGAGGGATATATTTGGTTCTTCATTGTGTTCATCTAGGCATCTTAGGTCTAGTGGTAGATTTTTTGAGTAGGCATTTTTCTGACATCATGATTACCACATGTGGATGAGTGAAGGAAAATTGGTTATATGGGTTTATTCATATTTGTGCCAAGATTATATACACCAAGTTTTAGGTCCTCTACCAAAGTTCATCAGAAGTTACAAATTTCCAAAGTTGGCTCCTCAATCACTTTCTGGTATGTTTTCCATACTTAGCCATTTTCATAGGGAGCTCAAATAGAGCCAAGTGAGCATCTTGACAAGGTCATATCTCACACATGTGAAATTTACATGGGAAAATTATCACATGGGTTTGTTTAGTTTGGTTTATAGTTACTACATGATAAGTTCTAAGTCTTTTTTTTAAAATTTAAAATGACATTATTCATGATCAAAGTTGTCTCCTTAGGAAAAATTTGCTAAGTTTTCATACCTAGCCATTTTTGAGCTAGGATGTCATGCAAGATCAAATGGACCAAATAAGTTATGAATTTAATATATTTAATTAGAAATATATTAAGACTAGTGGATCAAATGGGTTTATCCCTTTTGGTAAGAATAACATCTCCTAAAATTTTGGTTCCCCCATGATTCTTGTGCTTCAAGATATAAATCTACAAAGTTGGTAAAAAAGCATAAGATGTTCATGCTAACATTGAATTAAAGCCACTATTGAAATATTATTGATGTTAAATTTGATGATCATGTAACCATAAATGATAGTCATGTGAATGTCATTTGATAGGAGTGAAGATGTCATTTTTAAGATAAAGCCATTGGATTTCAAATAGTAGGTCTCAATTGATCTAACAGTCTATGTTGCATCATACACTTAGATATAATGGTGAGTGAAGTTTAAAGGGTTAGTGAATATTAAGGGATAATTTAGTAATGATAAGTGTTAAATATGTGTTCAACTGATATAGGATTGATGGTTCTCAAACATTCATACCAATTAAAATCAATAGAGTGAGATGAGTTAACATGTCAATGAGCCCAGTCAGATTTTGACAACCAATTATAGAAAAGGTGATCCCATGATTTTTGATGGAGATTAAGAGGCTATTTTTGACCATGGATAATAAATTTTTACATGGTCTTCTTAATGCCATTATATCTCATTCAAATTCCATGGAGTGGTCTAATTGATACAATCAAGTATGAAGAACACAAAGGGACTACCATTAGAGCTAAATGTGAACCTTTTGGTTTGACCCTTTATGAATTGTACATTTTTTTTATAATGATTGGTTTTCCATTTATAAATAAGGATTTATGAAAAAAAACTATTGGATCTTTTAGATATAAAGTGGGTCTATTTTGATCTATTTAGAGTCTAGAGGTGTTATATGGTATATGGGTCTATTTTAATATAATGACTATGGGAAAACCAGTGACCTTAGTTTAGTTTTCCATCTACAATAAAACTATAAAAATGGAGTAGATATGGGTGTTTAATTAAAATGTTCTCATCTATCAACATGGACATATAATTGAAAAGTAGCTATTCCACTACTCAAGGCATGATATGCTTATCAATTTCAAGATTTGAGGATTTGATTCTCATGAACAAGTCAAGTGGAATTAGGGTCCTAAGATAGTGAGATGGTACTTGGAAAGCTATTTAATGGAATTTTATTACACTCAAAGGACTTGGTCATCATGTAATAAACCCTTGTATCTAGTGGGACACTCTTAGCCAATGAGAGAAGATCGGGGACTAGTGGGACAATAGGAGATCCAATTATTGATCAAGCCATTTATGTGCTACCACCTCACTTATTGATGTCAATTATTTCTCTCCACTCTCCAAGGTATTTTTCCATCTCTCTTTCTCTTTTTATACTATATATAGAGGCTTTTGATCTAAAAAATGGATCCTCTCTATATTTTCTCTACTCCCTCTCTTGGGCATGACCAGACTCTACCAAGATGGATCTTGTAACCTCTTGAGATGAATAAAAGACTATTTTAGATTTCATTATTATTTTATAGTGTGTCTATGTTATATTTGAATATGTAGTAAAATTTTCTCCCTTGTCAAATTATGATCTCACCTAGTTACTAGTTCATCTGGTTATGTAGGTCACATTTAATGTTCTGCATCTCTTGGTTGAAGCCCACGTATGGATACTGTCATGTCCCCTTCTAATTGACATCTTTTCGAGCGGATGATTAGCCTATTATGCGACCCTCGTAGGCTGATGGGATGGATAGAGGGTCTTGATAGAGATGGGTTGGAATTTGTTCGGGCTCTTTTGGGCATGAATTAAGGGAGATATTAATATTTGATTAATTTAATCAAATATTAATTATTTGATCTAATTTTAATTAATTATTAATTATTAATGATTGGGTTTAATTTTAGGATGCAAATTCTAATTTAAGACTTGGTCTAATTTTAAGACCCTAGTTCTAATTTAAGGGAGTCTAATTTTAGCAAGCACACCTTTGGAGGTGTATAAGAATCTCTCATGGGAGAGAGTTTGTATTCATGATTATTATTGATATTGATTCTTGTTAAGAAATTCTTCTGTGAAGACTGAGCCAAGGGTTCCAGTATTCCATCTGCAGTGGAGAATGTCAACTCTTCATTGTGTGCGATTCAGAGGCTGTGAAAGATCCACTGATCTATTGCCAAACTGCATTGAAGAACGTCAACTCTTCAGTGTGTGCGATTCAGAGGTTGTGAAAGATCAACCGATCTATTGCTGAATCGGGAGATAACTTCATCCAGAAGCTATCACAGGTATTTACAAGTTTGAGAGATAACTTCACACAGAAGCTATCATGAGGGCTTTACAGGTATTTTCATTATTTGGGTCTTGATTCCAAAATTATCCAGATATAGATCTTTTGTATTAGCCCATAATTCTATAGATCAGGATCAAGCATATAGGTTGAGCAATATCAGCGGCCGTACGACTTCCGTACAGATCTATGGAAATCCATACGCATCTACAGAAAGTTCAGGTACCGACATCGGCGAACAGAGACATACAAAGACCGACATCAGTCGACTTATCACCGATGTCGGCAAGGGGACGATTACAGGTCGACCGATGATGGCAGTATAACCAACGTCGGTGACTGTGTTTTTACACAGCAGGCCGAGACGTGCCAGATTCAGCCCAGTTTGCAGAATATTCAGGGTATAAGGCCAAACTTTCAATATTATTTGTATACTTGACAGAGGATCTCTATTGTAAGCTTATGAGCAAATAAATAAGAAATTATACTGTGATTTATTCATCTATTTGAAGATATTTTGCAGAAATTTAGATAAGCAATTCAGAGCTTTTGTTTTGATATTCGAAGGGACATTACAGTGGTATCAAAGCTAAATCCCGCCATCCTGAGGGTTTAGAAATTTTATGCAGCCATAAGAGTTGCGACCACACGGGTATTACACATGCAGTAGAGCTTTTCTTGAAGGTACCCAGCTGTTAGAATAGCAACAGATTACCATGAGTGATAGACGTGAGGGTAGCCCACCCAGGGGCCACAGGTATGATGCTGATCAGGACACCAGAGAATTTCACCGTGCTATGATGTCAGGCCAACAACAAATGAATCAGACACTACAAGCACTTACTACTATGATAAGGGGAATGAACGCAACCGATAGACATAATGGGGAAAAAGGAGATAATAGGAGTGCTACTATTAATCAGAGACCACAGCAGACCCATTCCAAGACAGTAGGTAGACCTACATGCCCTACATTTATTCAAGAGGAACCAGATGTTCCAACAGAGGAGGAAGCAGGAAATCCCTCATTTACAGATGTTTACATGGCTGTAGATGAGGAGTGGAACTTATTACCTCCTCATGTACGAGAGAGGACGTCCCTTGATCATTTTATTAATTTGAGGAGAGAGCACTACAGATTGGCTAGACAGGATAGAAGACCTAGACACCAGAATAATGATCTTAAGCATGCTACAAGCAGGCTCACACTCGCGATGTTTGACGGAAGTGGTAAGGTCACAGCCCAGGCTTGGATTAGTAAGTTGGACACCTTTCTCACATTGCGTCTGATGGCCGAGGAAGATGCTATCAGATATGCAACACTACATCTTGAGGGAGTAGCTCATGATTGGTGGCACCACGGGATGGTGACACTCCATCATGATCAGATCACCTCTTATCAGGAGTTCGTGGATAGGCTAGTAGAGCGTTTTGACAGGAGGGATCCAGAGTCCTATTTCCGAGAGTTGGCACAGTTACGTCAAAGTGGCAGTCTAGAGTCTTATATTGGTGACTTTCAGAAGTTATCAGTTATGGTTCCTGACATTTCAGAAAGGCGACTTGTGGTACTCTTCATGGAGGGACTGACAGAACCATTGAGAGGTTGGATCAAAGGCTTTGATCCTCCTTCCTTACAGGAGGCTATGAAGAAGGCGTGTAGCATGGAGATGGCAGCCCCATCAAGTAGATCTAACTCCAAAGGTACTTCTTCATCTAGGGATAGTAAGGGGTTCAATAGGAATAGAGAAAGACCAGGTTTCAACATAGATAAATCAGGTGTTAAGAATAATTCAAAGGCCAACCCAGCAGCACCATCGTTGGATAGAGATGCTCTTAATGATCTACGCAAGAAGAAACTTTGTTTCTATTGCAAAGGTCCATATGATGCTAATCATGATTGTCCGTTGAGGCCTAAGGGCAAAGCAAATCGGGTGATGTGGGCCTATTATGAGGATGAGGAATCAGAGGACTCTGAACATCACGATTGTTCTGAGGAGCCAGAGGCTGAGGCTTCAGAGCCTAAGGTAGAAGCAGAGTCAGAGCTCTAGATTCAGGAGGCACGTCTATTTAGCATCCAGCACGAGGGATCATTCAGACTCCAGGGAGTTTTGGCAGGACAGAGGGTCATTACCCTTCTTGACACGGGTGCCACACATAATTTTATTGATACTAGATTTGTGGAGAAGCGTGGACTCACCACAGAAGAGTTTGATGGCATTAGAGTTAAGGTAGCTGACGGTTACACCCTCAGATGTGAGCGGATGATCAGAGAGCTCCCATTACGCTTGAACAACTATGAGTTCAAGGCAGATTATTATGTGGTCAACATGGGAGATATAGACTTGGTTTTGGGCATGAAGTGGCTTCATTCCCTTGAAGTAGTCACTCTTAGTCTTAAGGATATGGAGATTCATTTTGATGTAGATGGGAAGACTCACATTCTCAAAGCAATACGGGACGGCAACATCAAGACTATTTCTTTACATCGGATGGAGAGGCTCATGCGACATGACATGGTAGAGTGGGCTGCCGAGTGCACATTAGCACCAATATAGGAGGGATAGCAGAAGACTAAGTATCATCCTGACATTCAACAGTTGAGAGTCAAGCATGATAAGGTTTTTAGTGACATTCCACCAGGGAGACCTCCAGACAAGGGCATTGAGCACATTATTGAGCTTGAGGAGGGCGCTAAGCCCATTATGATTACTCCATATAGACATCCTAAGCGGTTTAAGGATGAGATCAAAAAAACAATTAAGGAGTTACTGGCTATGGGTCACATTCGGCCTAGCAAATCACCGTTTTCTTCTTCAGTTGTTCTAGTGAAGAAGAAGGATGGCATCCTACACATGTGCATTGACTACAGAGCCCTGAATAAGAGAACCATTAAGAATAGGTATCCTATACCTTTTATTGATGAGCTTATTGATGAGCTTCATGGTTCACATTACTTCACAAAGATAGACTTAAGGTCAGGGTATCATCAGATCAGGGTTTGCGAGCAGGATGTGGAGAAGACAGCTTTTTGTTTCCATTGTGGACACTATGAGTTTATAGTGATGCCATTCGGGCTCACTAATGCACCAGAAACATTTCAGTCCACCATGAATAAAGTCTTCCATTCACTGCTGAGGAGGTTCGTAATTGTCTTCTTTGATGACATTCTGCTATACAGTAGGACTTGGCAGGAGCATTTGGCTCATATGGAGACTGTACTCAACATCTTGGAGAGGGAATCCTTGTACGCCAAGGAGTCTAAATGTGATTTGGGGATGACCGAATTGTTATACTTGGGTCATATTATCAGTGCAGGGGGAGTGCGGATGGATCCTGAGAAGATCCGCGCTATCATAGATTGGCCTATTCTGGCAAACCTAACACAGCTAAGGGGATTTCTAGGTTTGTGTGGATTCTATCGGAGGTTCGTGAATGGTTATTCATGACATGCAGCTCTTATGACAGATTTGACTAAAAAGTTGGCTTTTTGTTGGACACCTGAAGCACAAGAGTGTTTCGAAAGGTTTAAGGGGTTAATGACTACATGCCCAGTTTTGGCACTACCTGATTTTTTGAAGCTGTTCAAGCTTCAGTGCGATGCTTCAAGCGAGGGCATTGGAGCGGTGCTTATGTAGGACAAGCACCCCATAGTATATGAGAGCCGTAAGCTTAGAGGACCAGAGAGACTGTACAGCATATATGATAAGGAGATGCTCGCTATCATGCATGCCTTAGCAAAGTTTAGGCAATATCTCGTGGGTAGCAAATTTTGTATCAAAATGGACCACAATAGTTTGAGACATTTCTTGGGGCAGCGGGACCTCAATGATCGTCAGCAGAAGTGGGTGAGTAAAATATAGGCATATGACTTTGACATCTCTTTCATCAAGGGCACCCAAAATATTGTGGCCGATGCTCTTTCACGCAGGCCGTATTTGAGTACCATGGTCCACATTACTGAGGATTGGCGACATATGATTATGGCAGAGTATGCCAAGGATGCATGGGTGTCTAGCATTGTTGAGGGATCAACGGTTGACACCAGATATACTCTTGTGAATGACTTGATCATTTACAAGAACAGGGTTTATTTGATCCCAGGATCATTGATGAAGAACATTATCATGCGAGCTTTTCATGATATACCTACTGCAGGACATCCCAGATATTTTAAGACTTACAGACAGGTTAGGGAGAGATTTACATGGAAAGGCCTTAAAGCAGATGTTCTTCAGTATGTATGTGAGTGCCCTGTTTGCCAGCAGAACAAGCAGGAGAACACGTACCCAGCAGGATTGTTGTGGCCACTTCCAATTCCTGACAGGAAGTGGGAGTGTTTGTCGATGGATTTCATTACGGGCTTACCTAAAGCCCAGGGTCGAGATTGCATATATGTAGTTGTGGATCGGTTAATGAAGTATGCCCACTTCTTTTTGATTACTACCACACATACAGCTACACAGGTAGCAGAGGTTTTCTTCTGAGAGGTATTTCGACTGCATGGATTACCTCAGAGCATAGTGAGCGACAGGGATAGTCGGTTCCTGAGTCACTTCTGGTAGGAGGTATTCTGACTCTGTGGGACCGAGCTTACACCTAGTACCAGTTACCACCCGCAGACTGATGGACAGATGGAGATAGTGAACAAATGGGTGGAGGGCTACCTCAAGAACTACATTGCAGGGCAGCAAAAAGCTTGGGTCAAGTGGATTCATTTGTGTGAATATTGCTATAACACGACTTTCCACATGACCATTCAGATGTCTCCTTTTATGGCATTGTACGGGTATGAAGCACTGAGTTTTCTAGATTTGCTACTGAGTGATAGTAGAGTGCCGAGTGCTGGAGACTTATTACAGGAGAGTCAAGATACTATGAGGACTCTCAAGGAGAATATTGCTAAGTCACAGAATCAGCAGAAGCAGTATGTAGATCAGCGGAGGACCGAGAGATCTTTTGAGGTAGGTGACATGGTCTATCTTATGCTACAGCCTTACCGACAGTCTACTCTTAGGAAGAGTGGGGCAGAGAAGCTCAAGCCATGTTACTATGGTCCTTTCAGGATCCTGAGACGCGTTGGAGAGATGGCTTATGAGCTAGAGCTTCCTACAGAGAGCAAGGTACACAATGTCTTTCATGTATCACGCCTCAAACAGGCGTTAGGACACCGTGTGATACCTTCTACAATTTTACCTCCCTTAGATGATGAGGGAAAATTGATCTTAGTACCTGAGTCCATCTTGGAATCTAGAGAGAGACAGTTGCGTCGGAGGACTATCAGGGAATATTTGGTAAAGTGGAAAGATTTACCAGTTGAGGATGCGACATGGGAAAGCGAAGATATTCTACAGCATCCAGAGTTGAGATTGCTTGAGGGCAAGCAATTTCAGGAGGGGCGGACTGTCATGTCCCCTTCTAATTGACATCTTTTCGAGTGGATGATTAGCCTATTATGCGACCCTCGTAGGTTGATGGGATGGATAGAGGGTCTTGATAGAGATGGGTTGGAATTCGTTCAGGCTCTTTCGGGCATGAATTAAGGGAGATATTAATATTTGATTAATTTAATCAAATATTAATTATTTGATCTAATTTTAATTAATTATTAATTATTAATTAATTATTAATTATTAATGATTGGGTCTAATTTTAGGATGCAAATTCTAATTTAAGACTTGGTCTAATTTTAAGACCCTAGTTCTAATTTAAGGGAGTCTAATTTTAGCAAGCACACCTTTGGAGGTGTATAAGAATCTCTCATGGGAGAGAGTTTGTATTCATGATTATTATTGATATTGATTCTTGTTAAGAAATTCTTCTGTGAAGACTGAGCCAAGGGTTCCAGTATTCCATCTGCAGTGGAGAACGTCAACTCTTCATTGTGTGTGATTCAGAGGCTATGAAAGATCCTCTGATCTATTGCCAAACTGCATTGAAGAACGTCAACTCTTCAGTGTGTGTGATTCAGAGGTTGTGAAAGATCAACTGATCTATTGCCGAATTGGGAGATAACTTCATCTAGAAGCTATCATAGGTATTTACAAGTTTGAGAGATAACTTCACACGGAAGCTATCACGAGGGCTTTACAGGTATTTTCATTATTTGGGTTTTGATTCTAGAATTATCCAGATATAGATCTTTTGTATTAGCCCATAATTCTATAGATCAGGATCAAGCATATAGGTTGAGCAATATCAGTGGCCGTATGACTTCCGTACAGATCTGTGGAAATCCGTACGCATCTACAAAAAGTTTAGGTACCGACATCGGCGAACAGAGACATATAGAGACCGACATCGGTCGACTTATCACCGATGTCGGTAAGGGGACGACTACAGGTCGACTGACGACGGCAGTATAACCGACGTCAGCGACTGTGTTTTTACACAGCAGGCCGAGACGTGCTAGATTCAGCCCAGTTTGCGGAATATTCAGGGTATAAGGCCAAACTTTCAATATTCTTTGTATACTTGATAGAGGATCTCTATTGTAAGCTTATGAGCAAATAAATAAGAAATTATACTGTGATTTATTCATCTATTTGAAGATATTTTGCAGAAATTCAAATAAGCAATTCGGAGCTTTTGTTTTGATATTCGAAGGGATATTACAGATACTATGACTGGTTAGTGTCTTACTTTAGACCTTTCCTTCATTTTCCTCAATTTAGATCATTTGGTGAACCTATTCATGAGACACTGATGTATGAAAAATATTTGGGATCCTAGATCTAGTGTTTTACTTATTTCATTAGTGTTCTAAAAGTCAAGCAGGGTGGATCAACCATAAATTAGGTTCATCACTATTGTTATCTTAGGTTTACCTTTCATGTTCTCTCTCTCTCTCTCTATCTCTCTCTCTCTAATCCTTTTCCCTATGAAGCATTAGTTTAGCTTTAGTCTTTAGGTGAGAATAAATAGGAATATAACTTACTTTAGAGATTCAACCCCACTATAGGTGACCCATAACCTAGGGTTATTCCCATGTTGGACTAGAGTTTGAGTAAAAAGGCCTAAACAATATCCTTGCTTAGCTAGGGTGGAATTTTAGTCCCTAACAAGACTGATTCTATAAAATAAATTCACAAACAATATAGTTTCTAAATTTGAGTCATGGATTAACCTAAGTTACATAACACAAAAGAGAAAGATCTGTGTATCAACCTCTGCATATCAAGGCCTAAACATAAATCAATCAATGTTTGGATCCAAACTTGTATAATTTAATCAAAGACTCAACTTAGGTAAACTAGGGTTTTAATGACCAACAATATAGGAAAATTTAAACATCATAACTATTCTAAAAAAAATCCAACAAGATACATGATTTGGTTCTAAATAATGATAATTTGGACACAAGACAATACAAGTCTATTGAAATAATTTAGGTAGTGTAATAGTGTTATCACTTCCAAAAGATGTGAAAATGGTTTTCTTCAAAGAATTCTAAGGTAAAATAATTGAAATGATTTAGGTAGCATAACGTTACCCATCTCAATTAAGTGTCATACTCAACATTTTTGACATAAAAGTTTTCTAAGTTAAATCAAGGTGTGAAATGGATGACATGACACCTCCTCATACAATAGAGTAATGTAGACAATCAAACTCATTTATGACGTGGTATAAAAAAAAAGTTTTAGATATAGCATATAAATTAATAAAATAAAACTAACATTTCATAAAATAAAAAGTTTTAGATCCTTTCAAGGTGTGGCAAAGTGGGGTTGACTAAAAATTACAAGTTACAATCATCTAGATTGAGCCCATGTGTGGCTAACATAAGAGAAGTATCATGTCACTTGAGTTCACACTGATCAAATTATCATGCAAGGGTCTATTCATTTACATGATTATACCATACATAGAATTCTTAGTGGTATCCTCTAGTTCACTAGACTTGACTCGGGCCTTTGTTACTAAAAGAGAGGTTAGCTGCTCAACCCCTCGCTCTAGTAGTATGATTTCCCATATTTATATACCCCACCATGGAGCATAGTTGAAACACTATTGGGATATGAATCCCCAGGTTAAAGATTCCCTAGAAAACCCATGAGAGGTAATGCCATCTCTTTCACAAGCCAAATTTCACGAAAATAAAAGACTAGTAAAAATACTTTAGGGTTGATTTTAGAGCATCCAATACCCTACCAATTTTGGGGAGAGCCTAGGAAAATTTATTTTTATGCCTTGGACTAGGCACTAAATGCAATTAAAAGGCATTTTTGATCACTTGATTCCATATAGGGGATAGGGGGAGAGCATACACATACTATTCTTTTTATGAAAACAACAAAAAAAATAGTTTGCAAGTAATTACATGTGAAGTTTTGATTTTAAGCACCAAATTAAAGTGTGATGATTTTACGTACTTGGCCCCTTGGATTAAGTGAAAATGATTGAAAGAATTTAATAAAATGAAATTATGTTAAATCATCTATGTTTTTTTAAGCCCAAAAATCCAAATGTTCAGGATTCAACCTAAGGTCATTTTTAAATACCAAAAAGCAAGTGTTCAAAACTTAAGAATTATTTCTAAACACCAAGAATGAAGTATTTATAAGACTTAGCCATATTAATTCTTTTTAAACACCAAAATCCAAATGTTCAAGATTTAATATGTTCATTTTAATCACCAAATCGAAATGTGAATTATTTAGCTAGTTTCCTTTTAAAAGCCCAAAATGAAATGTTCTTTAGCCAAAATTAGTAAATTTGTGTTCCAATCATCTCTTAGACCTGAAATTGTTAAATAGTATCCTTATACTTTTAAGTAATTTTGATTATGGGAAAATGAACTTTAGAAAAGGAGCTCTCAAGTTTTATTTATGAACACACAGTGACCATGCTTGATTAGAGATGATCAATGCCAATTCGAGGCAACTATGGTCTATCAATCCTAAAGAGAACTGATGTCAGTCATGAAAAATTAATACCGATGAATTAAGACTATTGTCGATCACCTATCAACTTGAAGTCAAAATTGACATGAAATAAAAATGTTATGTTATGCCTTGGTTAGATAAAAATTTGAGAAAACCTACAAGGCAAAGTTTAGTCAAGGATTTTAAATGCTATTGAAACCAAGAAATCATAAAAAGAATCGATGGAAAGAATCAAAATGCAAGATTTAAACCCATTTTCCCCCTACAATCCAACCAATGCTGGTCACATAGGATCGAGCTCAATTGGGAAAAATTATGGTTGGTTAGGCCAAACTGACCCTAGTTAGTCCTGATTGATATAGGTCTTTGTGTAGATTTGAGTTTAAAAAAATCCCAAATATGGCAAAATCAAAGATAAATTTCCAATTTTAATGATATTTAAGCATTATTTTGATGGTTTATGAATTGCATATTCATCTCCTTACTATGTGGGGTGCTCATGGTCCCACAGGGTGTACCATTTGTGATCAAGGAATCCAAGGTGGTTAGATCATATGTTAGCTTCATAATGAAATCAATCAAAATGAAAATAAACACACTAACATGCATAACACTATCTTACCTAGATCAAAGTGGAAAACATTGTGAAGAAGATAAATGAACAAATCACAATTAAAATGCAAGAAAAATAACCTTTCTTACCTTCCTTAAATGCTCCAAGAGTTTTCTTTATTTTGCTTTCTCATCTTGTGCTCAAGAGATCTTTAGAAAATGGAGTTGTGTGGCTCCTTCTCCCCTTCACACCATGTTTTGTCTCATATTATCTTAATGTAGCTTCATGGCTTGGCTTGTTATTTTGGTATTATAACACTAATGTCATGTAATATTGCTCTAAATACAACATTATAACATTACTATTTTCAATCTCCCCAAATGAAGAGGTCTAGGCTTGTATTTATAGGCTTAGAAACTAAACTCAACCCAAGGTGAGTTAAGGTGTAGTTAGGGATTGAAACAGGTTCAAACTTTACCTTTGTGAGTTAATTAACCCTAGTGGAGTTTAAATGTGTCAAATATTCATGATTATAAATGAATAGGCATGGGTGGGATATTTTGGATTTTTGACAACTCACAAAAAGGTAATTATGAATTCCTAGGATATTCTTTGATTTTTGAATTTACTTTTTTATAAATAATTTAATTTCTAAGGATAATTCAATTTAGGCATTTGATTAGTTTTGTATTTTAATTAATTATGTGTAGGTTTTTTGACATTTTGAATATTTTTTAATTCATTGATGTGTGCATTTGTCCCATTTAATTGTTTTATAAGCCAAATTATATTTTATGAATTTAAATTGTAGACATTTAGAAATTCTTAGGCTAGATGTGAAAAAATTGATAATAATTGTTAAAAAGTTTGGTATGAATCCATTGGTGGCCAATTTTAGATGTCTATAGTGAGTTCATCAAAGATGTTGTCTAATCAACAATGTATTCCTATTGGTCAACAACAGACACCTAACACACAATAAATGCCCAATTCACAACAAGTGTTTACTCAAAAAAGAGGTAGCAACTTAAAACAAGTAGCCATTAGGTAATAATTTATTTTTACCCAACATATACCTCATTTACAATAATGAACCAAAATGAAACACATTCAATAGCAGGGTTTTAGTCAATAATGGGTACCATTTATATAGTAGGTTTTGACTAGTTGATAGCAAGTTTCTACTCAAACCAGGAAACATAGTACCTTCCACCAATCCACACACCTCCATCACAATAATAGTTCCTTTCAAATTAGATCCATATTCCAAAACCTAACCAAAATTTTTACGAATAATGTATATTGTACCAGCTACTTAATCCTAATGTATGGATCTATATTTCTAGTTGATTAGTCCATCAAACCAACATTTCATAATATCCCATTCCACCACTGTAGCCTGATAAAGGTAATCCACCTTTGCTATTCCAACCAAAACCATAACCATCTATTCCATATAGCTTCTTATCCCAATAAATGTAGTAAATAAAGGATGTAATTATGGCTATTCAAATAGGGAAGTAGACCAAGAAGTTCAAATTGGACAACATGTGCTCATATCTATTTAACATGGAGTACCTCTAAATAACATTTCCTCCAAGATATGAGCCACTAAAATTTGATAAATACAAGGGTAAAATATACCTTAAGAACATTTAAAAGAGATCTTTGTCACTTGTCATCCACTAGCCTATATCGACATCTACCTGCTTCTTCTCTTTCCTCAAAGTTTAGTTGAATAGACATTAGAGTGGCTTACTAAATTGATGAAGAATTTAGTATCTAATGTTAATGATCTCTTAGATAAATTTATACAACATTTATCCTACAATATCGATCATGATATTTCGGTAGTTGATTTGAGTCACACCCAATAGAAGGTCGATGAGAGCTTTATGAGTTACTTATAATGGTGGAGAGCACTTTCTAGTCACTTCCCCCATAATTTATTGGATAAACAATTGGTCATTGTGTTTACCAAAAATTTACACAGTGAGATAACTTATAACCTAGATATTTAGTGTGCTCACACCTACAAGGAGATCATTGAGAAAAGTATATAGATTGAAAAGGAACTTATAAATAAGGGGATTATCAAGTTTTCTTTAAACCAAAACTAGAATTAACCTTAGAGACAAAAACAAAAATCAGGCCCAAGTTAGAATATAAACCCAGTTCAAACACAAGCATCTATTCCAGCAAATGATAATATCTATGAAAAACCTAAACCATATAACCACAAAAATAATGTTGTTAGTTGTTGGTTCCCATTTGTACACTTCAGATGCTCATATTTTCACACTTTAGAGATGGCAAACAAAGATGAAAAACCTATCAATATATCATTATAGCTAGGGAAGGGGTTAACATCATACAAAGAACCAAACATAGACAATGATTGAGAGACACGTAAAAAGGGTATGATTAACTCCCTACTGCTTTTTGATTTGCCTAAACCAAGGTGAGAGAATCTATGGGGTGGCTTATTCAGATGGATGGATTTCACAATTCAATCTTCTTGAGGATTCTTGGCACATAAGGGGAAAATGACCAAAACATAACCAAGTTTAAATGTTTCATCTATAAGGGTTGTCACATGAAACACACAAATACTTTAAGTCATATAAAAGCTACTAGATATAGATGAAAGGATGGCTAAAATATCCATTTTATGAAATGCTTAACAATATGAACTAGATAGGAAACTATAACTTTAAGATTTTAAGCACAAAAATGCAAATATGCTTCAAATATGAAAGATCTCATGTATTTTTGATGCAAGTAACACTTGTGATATGCAAATGGTGTGTTAAGAGTAGGGTAAGATAGAGTGGGTTGATTTTGAACAAAGATTTAGAGGGAAAACTCACTGAACTATCATGTCATTTCTATAAAAAACTATTTTAGAACCTTCAAAACAAATTAAATGAAACCATACTTCATAGTTCCTTGAAATAATCACAAGAAAATATACAAGTAATCATTCAAGAACTCCTCATTGAATCCATGAGCCTAGGACTACCCCTAAAAGACTATTAATACTTCATTCTAAGTTCTATAACTAAAAGGATTTTATAATCTCAACACATTTCCCAGATGAATACCATAAAAGGAAAGAGTGAGAATACTAATACATTAAGAACTCAAAATAACGCATTAGATTTCAATAACAAGACATAGTGACAAAACATAAGTATATTCCATTATCTATTTAAATCTCAAATACATATATTATTTGGTGGAAATTATACATGTACATTGTGTAAATCATCTTTGTAATAGGGTAACATTTCAATATGATCTTAGAGCTTGTCAATTGTTTTACATAAGAAAGCAATTCGACACCAAAGAGTTTACATAGGAAGAACTTCTCCAGAGTGATAGCTTTTTTTATCAAAATTTTCTGATTGACTAACCTCTATAAAAGAACATACTTTACTTATACAATTTTCAAACCAATACATTGCATATCCCAATGAGATGCTCTAGATAGAAAATTCATTTGTAGGCATGGAGCTCGTTAGTTACAACAAAAATATTCCTAGGATAATGTGCATGCTTTAATGAAAATGACATGTTTGATATCTCATCTTGGTGGGACACTCTCCATACACCACATAAGGAAGACCCTAGCAAGGGAAAAAACAAGCTTTGTCCACTTGCGTAGCCAAACCAAAACATCCCTTTCTCCAAAGAATATTCCTATGAGAGATGTGCCACTAACAAACACAATACAAAGACTAAAGGAGAAAAAGAGAAAAGGAAAAGAGAGGAGAGAAGAAAATTTACATCAATCAAGGAAAAATAGAAATTATTTGGTCATGTCATGGAAATAATGTTGATGATAGAGCCCTATGTCAGCGTGTTCTTGTAAGCAACAAACTTCTTGATCATGGTGGTGAGGATTTTATTATCTAGGCCCACCTAGTATTTGAATATGACCTCATATTCCTCTAACCACTTAGTAGTCCCCTAGAGTGTTTTTTGTTCATTTTCAACTAATGCATTCAATTGATCATATGATTTTTTGATTTGCACCAACTTCCTTATTTTTTGGCCATTGAAGCTTCCATAGGGTGCATCAACAAGACTCTTTAGGGCACCCTCTAAATTTTTTTTCATCATGTGAACTATACCATCAAGCCTCATCAATCCCCTTAAGGTGGCCTCAATTTCTATCCTACCAACCTTGAGAGATTGCTCTTCCCTTTTTATATTAAAGGCACCATCCTTAAGCATTGATATCCTATGTTTTATGGTTAATTAGCAATATTTAGGTATTTTAAGATCATCTGAGGTGATGACCTTTTCTGCTATCAAGGTATCCTTCCCCACACTACACTACTCATCTACCTTGGGACTAAGTTCCTTCCATCTCTTGATATATAGTTCATACACCAATGCCAAGGATTTACATGTCTCTTGTTTATCTATTTCATCATTGAGCCATTATAATGCTACATAGATGACTTCCCTAGCTTGGACCATCAATTCTTATTGCCAGTATTTTTTGCCCACCCTCTAGTATTTAAATCCTCATTGAGGATAAATTCAAGTGTATCTCAGGAGGGAATGGGTTCACTTTGGGATCTACTAGTAGTTGAAGCCACTACGTTAGGCTCACTTAGTAAATTTTTCAAGTACTAGATCATTGGTTGGTTTTGCATCTTCAGCTCCTCCATCAATGCTTTAGTCTTGTCCATCTGATGAGCCACCATGCTCACTAGAACTTATGAGCTATGCTTGATCTCATTTTTTGAAGGCTATCCTAGATCATAACCATTAATATTTTGGCATATGAGGACATTTTTCTTAAGATTTGGTAGCTTCATGCTAAGAGGGTACATTTAGATGTATGGCCTCTTTCCTTTTCCTAGGGGTTTTAGGTAGAGGCTATAACACCTTTTTCTTCCTTTTGGTCTTTAGTTTCTCTTCTTGATCTTCCCCTCCCATTTTCTTTGTGTACATTTTTGGGGGTGGAATGGGATCTAGTGATTGCATGGGTTAAGGGGCTAGTGTAATGGTTGGTTTAGCTGAATTGGCAAGAGCTCCTTCAAGTAATGATCAAAATGGGAGAAAAACTTGCAAGTTGTACTTCCCCCATGGCAACTTGAGTCTAACTTTCAGTAAGGCTCATGAATTTTATGAAAGATAGTCTAGACTTGGATTGTGCTACCATAATATCATCAAAATTGATTGGATTGGTAAAACTGATATCACCTGCCAAACTCTTCCCTTTGCCTTTAGCCTTCACATGAGGGCCTCCTAAATGTCTGAGGGGGAAGAATTATCTTAAGATCTTGTGTAGTTATAACCTCTATGAGAGCAAGGGTATCATGTGCACTAAGGTCCACACCTCAAGATTTCAACCACCCAAATGTTATTTTCATTATATGATGCACCCTCCCTAAAATTGAATCATCTTATGGGATTGTTGAATTCACTTGGTCTATAGGCTGCATCTCTATATAGGGTATGCTAATGATACTATAGATTTATCATCAACCATATTATCTAGAATGGGGAAAATGCCATATGTAATAATCTCTTAAATAATGAGCCTTAGTTAATCAATTTTTATCACTTGCTTCTTTATTGTGAATTTTGACCAAATGTCCTCATAGTGTACCTAGTGTATAAGTACACTTGTAACATTGTTAACAAACCACCTTATGCCATATTTATATTGAGGAGGCATCTTGTCCATCTGAAACTACCCCATTTATTATTCTAACCCCTTTGCTTTGGCTAGAGTAGGACATGTATAATATCATATCTATACAAGGAACTTGAAGGAGTTGTTGATCTTCTTTGATGTTATCATCTCATGTGGGGTAACCATTTGCCTACACAATTCCATTAGTGATACCTTGTTATCAACATACCTAGGTAGCTTACAAGGTGCCCTTGAATATCCACTCACCCAAATGTACGTATAAGTATGAAATTAAATGCACACTATGTCAAACTTGTCAATCACCTCCCTGGTCACTTTGGTCATTCTATTTAAGCTCGTTAGAGGATAGAAGACACTTATCATGGTAATAAAAAAAACAATTATAGAATTTGGCCCAATTTTTACTGAAACCTTCCAAGTCACTTCAAGATACAAGTCATAAATTCTAAGATTAGAGGGATTCCTAGTGAGTTGAAGGAAATATCTATTATGTACTAAGCTATACATGAGGTATGAACTCATGTAAAATGTACCATTAAATTCTTCCTTGTAAGAGATAGCCAGCCATAATTGCATTATTTGGCTATGTAGGTTGTTAATTAGAATTGAGGACTAGTTTAGCTACTTCTTACCTTCCAACACACAAATAAGGATGGAAAACATCCATGTCTCAAACTTCTCTACTATGGGTATCTTATAAACCTTAGCAACCGTGGTGATGACATACCATGGAATCTCCTTGAACTCTACCAACTTAAGGTTCATATTTAATCTAGAAACCTTAGTTCTCTTCTTGATGAGCTAGCAAGTGTTTATGATTTTTTAAATGAAACTATCATTCTCATCATTGTATGCCTGGCATTCCTCCATAGTCAAAATAATTGCCTCAAGCTGTAGTGGTATCCTAAGCATGGCACTAAGAGCTTGAGGGGTGAATGAATAGACAAATGATTAGATCCCATAAACCATAGTTATTGTATATTCATGATATACATTTTCACATGCAATGACAAACTGTAGGTATGGGGATACTAGTGGAAAAGGTTTTGTAGGAACCATATAACTCATACCAAAATTATCCACTAGCTTAAGGGGATTAGGTCTTTATAAAATATTTGATAGGGTATAAAAATATAGACCTTCAACATCAATGTCCCTAATCCCATCAAGAATTGAGGAAATAATAATTTTCAAAGGGATATAATATGAAGAAGCCATTTTTACATGACTAATGTGGCACTACCTTCACTCAGATGGAAAAATACCCTTCCCAATGGCTAGTTTTATAACTCTTTGAAATTTCACCTTTAAAGCACCAAGTTAATAACCCAAAGAATACCTACTTGCAATCACACTGACTATCACACACTTAGATGAATAAAATCTCCAAAAATTGGATTGTAATTGCTATTCTCATCTCATGCTGCTCTAGTTCACAAATCACTTGAAAATACAAGTGTGAGCTCCAATTACGAAGGGTAGATTAAAATAAAGGAAAATGCTTAGTTATAATCACCCCTTTTGAAAATAGGGTTATTGGGTAAGCCTTGGTGTGGAATAACTAATCTTCATCTACCACATTTATACCTTCAAGCATTATTCAAAAAGAGAAAAGGAGGGAAACTTGACAGTGCTTCCATTTTTAGCTGAATAATCTTCCATATGATACATGGCATCATAAAAGTAAAAATCCACATCCAATATTCAACAGGTCATCGAGAACCTTTTCACCTCATCATCCCTCATATTTGTGAGGAGATGCTACATGCCCTGAATTTTTATTTGGATATTTTTTTTTGACAAGTGTCAAAAATCTAGGTACTCAGGGTGATAGAGACGTTTGCAATGTCTCACTTTATTTTCCCTTGGTGCCTTGGTACAATATACTTTGGGATCTTATAAGAGTGCCACATGTCATGATCCTACTTGACCACCTTAATGTGCAAGACCTTAGGGACTCATTGCACCTCTTCCCCTTTTTAAGATGAGGCAATTTTATAAAAGGGCCCAAAAACTAAAACCCCCATGAGACTACCATGTGGATGATTTGAGGAGTTTGGACTTTGGAAAATACCTACACCTTTGGTGTAAAAACATAAGTGACAACTTTTAAAAAGACTTGAAACCAAAAAACACTATGCAATGCTACCAATTGTCCATCATAGATGCTCACTCAGGCCTTTGGCTATCCTTTACCTTTGAACCATTAAGCAACCTAAGGAGGAGTGAAACATTCTTTCACCCTCTGGAGAGACTTCATCTATTATGAGAGTGCATGATCTAAAAGAAATTTTTAAGAAATGTCTATTGATACCATCTAGGAGTTCCCTTTGAAAGTTGAACATACCCTTCATAAATCTTGGAAAGGTCCCCCAAAATCTCCAAAGTGTCCTATACCCTTTGATTTATTCTTAAAAAGTGTTAAAATTGTCCTTCTACCTATAGAAATACATTTCAAAACTTGTGAAAGTGTCATTCAATATTCTTGAAAAAGACTTGGCTAAAGTACACAATTCCTTTAGAACTTTTGTGGTGACCTTCCCAAGGAATATATGACAACAAAAATACTTTAACATTGACCTTAATACCAAATGTAGCTTAAATTCTAGGCATTCTAAAGAGATAAGTGCCCAATTGCCCCAATGAAATTTTGGGCACTAATATAAGCTCTCACTCAGGGATACATACCCTTTATGGGTGTGAAATGAACCATAGGACACAAGACTAGGTGCCAATCCATTAGGCTATGGAGTCAGGACAAAGTGACCCCAATAAATAGGAAAGGTGAACAAAACATGGTATCCATATATAAACATATATTATAAGGATCCAAAAATGAAAACATAACAAAAATGCAATGAGAGGAATTATACAAATAAGGCCCCCCTAAAAAAGGGTGACAAAATGACAAAGAAATAAAGCAATAAAAAAATATAAAATATGATACATAATTACAAATGAACTCAATCTAGGAAGTGTTTTAGATGCCTGCCATTGATAGGAAAATTTAATATCTCTCCATTTATATCTCTTAGGAATAAAGTGTGTACCCCAATCCTACAGTCGATTGAGTAAGGACCCACCCACAAAGCATTAAACTTACTGTGCTTACCTTTCTCCTCATGCCTGCTATCCCAAAGTAGAACTAGATCACCTACTTTAAAAATTACAGGAGTGACCTTTCTATAAAATATTCACTTTAACTTCTCCTTGAACTTGAGGTGCTTTTCAAATGCTAACCCATGTGACTCATCCAAATCCAAAATCCGGTTCATTTTTTCTTCATAGTGGTTAGCATATTCATCCTCCCTATGTTGTTGCATCAAACTATAGGTAGGAAGTTGCAAATTAATGGGAAAAAATTCTTGAGTTCCATAGATTAGATTGAAATGACTCCTTCCTATGTATATTTTAGGAGTAATCCTATTACCCCTCAAGGAAAATTTCAAATTTTCACCCCACCTCTTCTTGCTGACTTCCAATGTCATTCTGATAATCTTGAGCAAGTTTTTGTTACTTGATTCCACTTGCCCATTCCCTTGAGGATTGTAATTAGAAGAATAAGTGAGATCAATCCCATAATATTTGCACATCAAATCCAAAGGATTGGCTTTGAAACTCATTACATTATTAGCAATGATCTTGACTAGCACACCAAACCTATAGATAATCTAATTCAATAGGAAGTCCATAACAACTTGGTGTGTTGCCTTCCTAATAGGGATTAATTCCACCCACTTAGTGAAATAATTAGTTTCAAGCAATATTAATTTATGCCTAGCACTTGAAGCCTCACTAATCTCAACAATGAAATCCATGTCCCATTTCTTGAATAGAGATTCAATAATAACTTGTTGTAAAGGGAGAGAACTAGATGCCTTTAATCTACCTGCAAAGTGTTGACACTTTTCACATCACCTGACTATGTGAGCAATATCCTTGAAATGTGATGGCCACTAATAACCACATCTAAGAATTTTATGAGCAATAAATATAGGCACAAAATGGCCACCATACATTCCACTATGAAAATCTTCAATTAAGGCATCAACTTGGTTTTCTAGCACACACTTCAAAAGGACCCCATTAGGGTTTCTCCATGCTAATCCACTATCAGTCAAGAGGTACTTTTGGGAGATTAATTTGAAATTCCTTCTCTAATTTTATCCCAAGTGGGGAGAAAAAATATACTTTTTAGATAATAAACAATGTCCTTATACCACTGGGATGCACTAAACTAATCCAAAGTGCTACTAGTGTTAGCAACAATGTTGTTCACTTCAATTTCTTATAAATGCATCTCAGCCATAAACTTGGCCAAGCCCATTCATTGCACCAATTTAGTGGTTTGGATTTCCATGTCATATTCTTGTAACTTATTTACCCATCTACACCTTTTATTGGAGACATTAGTCTGAGTCAAGATATCCTTCACCATGTTATGAGGGGTATAAGTAATAATCTTCAAACTCAAGATATAAGATCTAAATGTTTTAACTACTTTCAACAAAGTGAAAACTTGTTTCTCCATAAGGGTGTAATTTAACTCAGACCCTTGCATATATTTTCTAAATAAATCTATGGGTTTCTCATGACCATCATCATTCTTTTGTAACAACACAATAACAATGGTATGGGGTGATGTAAAGGATAAAATCTAAAATGGCTTGGTGTAATCAGGATGGGCTAAAATAGGAGCAAACTTCAAAGCTTATTTGACATCATTGAATGATTACACAAACCTTTCATCCCATTTAATAACTTTATCCTTCCTCAACATAGAATTAATAGGTAGGGTGATTTATACAAAGTTGGACACAAATCTTCTCACAAAATTAATTTATCCAAATAAAGATTGAATTCCTTTCTTGGATTGTGGGATGGGCACCTTGCCAATGGCCTCAACTCTCTTAGGATCAATCATAACACCCTCCTTAGACACTATATGTCCTAGAAACTTAGCCTTCTAAACTCCAAAATGACACTTATTAGGATTGAGGGAGATATCAAACTCCCTACATCAAATTAATACCTTGTTAAAGTGTTTCAAATGCTCATCCTTCTCTTGGAGTACACAGTGACATTATCCTTATACATAGTAATAAATTGATCAATCATCCCTACAAAATCAACATCTATGGCATACTAAAATGTTTCACTAGCATTCATTAGCCCAAAAGGCATTCATGTATACACATAAGTTCCCCATGGTGTGGTGAATGCAGTCTTAGATCTCTTAGACTCCTTAACCATAACCTAGTTATAGCTAGAGAAGCCATCCAGAGTAGACAACATTTTGGATCTAGTAACATCTTGTAATAGATTATACATGTTGAGAGAGGGATAATTATATTTTAGGGAGGCCTTATTCATATTATGGAAATCCTTATAGAGGTGTATATCACCATTCTTATTATGCATAAGGACCAAATTAGCTACCCATGATGAGTACCTAACAGGATGAATAATACCACCATCTCTTAACTTCTTCAATTCATCATGCATCTTGGTGTCTAAGATGTGATTGATAGGCCTCTTATTCTACCTAAATGACTTATTATCTAGCTATATTGGGATGACATGTTAGGACAAGTCCTCTCTATACCTTTTAAGCTTTGAATAAGACCATGCCAAGCAGTCTTGATATTTACTCAATAGCTATACATAATCTCTTTTATCTTCAATACTGAGACAAGTACCTAGCCATAATTTTCTTGGATTCTAAGGGGAACCCAAATCATATTCAGTGACGTCCCTTAAGATAAATGTTTCTCTTGACCTCATTCTATTTATTCCATTAAAGGATGCCTCTAAGCTAACCAATCCCCTAGGGATATTGTTTGTTTTGAGTTGAACAAATTCTTTCCCAAATAATATGTATTTTCCATCAAAATTTTAAACCATAGATTCCAAGTCCAAAAACTAACCATGAAATTCTACTTTAGAAGTTAAGAACCTTTTGATCTGGTCATCATCCTCAAACACTTGCCAATGATAGATGTTATCTAAGACTAAGGGTTGAGCAAGCACCTCTACTTAGTATTGACAATATGGGATCATGCTTGAAATATCAAATTGAGCTCCTTCCTTAGAAAATTTGTTAGATTCTTGGTTGAATTCCCTACTATGATAAGAGATGTTGAATGCATCAAAGCCTTTAATCAAATCCCATATAGTATTTTGGTACTAGTTTAATATTTTACACTTGGTGGCATATGCATTATGCATTTACTTCATCACTAATTCTTAGTGCCCTTTGATAGAGAGACACTTGATCCAATGTTTACATGCAATCTTTAGACCAAGTAAGAGAGCTTCATACTCAACAAAATTATTAGTGCAACTGAAAGTAAGGTGGAAAGAAAAAGTATACCTCCTTCTATTGGGATCATTTATAATCACTCCAGCCCCATTCCTGACACTAGAGCAAGCCCCATCAAATAAAAATTCCCAAAAAATAACCTCTGTATCAGGGTTTTCATAAAAACAATAGGCTATTCATCCATATTAATAATACCAATAAAAACACCTAGCTCAACATTGGTGTACATTACTTCATTCAGAGCATGATTTGGATATTCAATTATATGAAACATCTTAGGCTCTCTATGAAGTTTGACCATCTTACCTTCTAGGGGGATGGTAGCATAAAAAAGGTCCATTTTCACACTTCCTCCCATACTAGTAGACCATTTTTGCGATAGCAACATTCCCCATTTGGGAGGACAATCTACAACTATCACATACATATTCAAAAATTTACCTGGGTAGATTGCCAATTGCATAACCAACCCTTTAATGTATCCCACAATGGACACCTCTCATGAATCCATAACATGACATTTACCAAAAGTATACATTATCTTGACACCAAGTTCATTTAAAACACATGAGGCATAACATTACAAGATGCACCAGAATCAAACATACAATTATGGGAAATCATATTATTGATCATCAATGTTGTAAAAAAGGGCTCCACATCCAACTAACTCTCCACTAATGTAGTCCCTAGATAGACTTTAGGATAAGGCTCAAATATATCTTCCAATTCTTGATCTTCTAATAACACTTGGGACATTTCAAACTCATTGGTATTTAATCCCTTACCAAACTCCAAATATTCAAAATCTCTCTTTTTATGTTTAGGGATTCACAATAACTTAATGAGTGTAATAGTGATCTTTATTTGACTCAATAGATGGGCTATATCACATATGCTATACCAAGGGAGAGGCATGTTTGGTGGGAGGGTGGTGACATCTTTAGTGGGGATATGCTTAGACAACATATGAAGTAGATTAGGCTGAGAGGGATCATTATTATTTATGAGACTTTCAATGGTGGGTTTTTCTTAGTCTCATCAGTACCCTTGGGGATACTAGATGACATAAGTATCTTATTATTCATAGCAAAAACCTCTTTGTGTCTAGCATCTTGAGCAATAGGTGCCCTCTTGGAGGCTTTTGGAATAGCTATAACTTTATTTTCCTATTTTCTTACATCCCTCACCTTTGGATCAATAAGAATAGTGCCTTGAGGGATAACACCTATTTTACTACTCCTCAAGTTAATCTCACTTCTCTAAGTAGCTATCACATTAATCATGAGTCTTCGATCTTCCTTTGATGGATTAGCCTTTGGATACTTCTTGAGCATCATAGAGCGTAGATGATCAAAATCATGCATAGTTAACTCATATGCTTAGGCTATATTGATATCACATCCAAAATCAAAAATAGGTACACTTTCCAATTCAATAACACCCCATATCTCACTAGTCATGGTGTTAGTAGGCATTATTATGGGAGTCACTACTTCAATTAGAGGATCATGGAAATTAAACATGAAAACTTCATAATTAGATATTGCATCCTTTGGTTCATCTAGTTCTTGATCTATTACCTCAATAATATCACAAGGTGGGTGGGTTAGGAAGCATCTGTCACACTAATCAATGCCAATATCAGAGATTAAAACATTTACCTTAGCATCTAGGGGATCTAGTATTTCCTTCCCAACACCCCTACCTTGATTCATTTTTGGTTGATCATCACATGTAGGCCTCTTTCCATTTTCAACATCTTGGTTATGGAATGGAGGGCCTTGCTAAGACTGATATGGATTTGGGGCCCTATCATGGCTATAATATGCATGTGGAATGCCCTTTTCTACCCTAGCTAACTTGTATGACATCTCTTTAACAATGGAGGCCAAATTCTTGATAGTTTCTTCCAAGTTGGTGGCTTTGGTAGACCATGGCTTTTTAGGATTTACCAGCTTCACATTAGCCTAATTATTCATAGGCTTTCCCATAGCTTTAATATTATTCTTAATTTGGATGCTCATATTAAAGTCCATCCTAAGGTTTGTTGGAGTCTTATCTCTCAAGTAGTATGCAGCCTTCTTTTCAAAAACATCATAGTATTTTATTATACAAGCAATATCACTAGGCCTAATATTTTTAGGTAAACACAACATGGACTTATTAAAATGGGTATTAAAATCTTACACACACTTGTTAGTATTTTTATATATATTATCAAACTCAGCCAAGAGGTACCTTGGATCTAGCCTTTCTCCATACTGGATCCTAAAGACATTCTACATCTCTTCCCATGATTCAATGCATCTAGTGGGGAGGGAGTTAAACTAATATCTAGTATCATCCTCCAATGTCTACATAAATACATTAATACATACATCCTCATACTTAACCTTATAATCCTTAATAACATTTTAGAAGGCTTTCAAATGCTGATCACTGATCACAACATTGCTCCCCTAAAACTTTGGGAGCCTTTTGCTTATTTCATTAGGAAAACCTTCCATCTCCTCAAAATTGATAAGTCTAAATTTGAGAACACAAAAATCAAGGTGTGAATTTTCCTCTCAGTCTCTATGCCTCATGATTGGGATATCTTGGGGTTCAGGAACCACTGGCAATGGGATGTGAGGAGGGGAATGAGGAGGACTAGTTGGGTCAGATTCAAGAGGGGATTGATCTAGTGGGGATGGAGTGGGATATTAAATAGGGCTATAAGGCTCAAAAGTAACACAAGAGGTATGGTAATATTCAACAAGAGGTTGGTCTATATATTTTTGAAGGTTAGTATCACTAGGATGAATCTCAATGATAGAACCAAACCATCCAATAGGTCTCCAAGATAATCCCCTTTTTCTTGGAGGAGTACGCAATGGAGGGAAAATTTGTTTTGAAGGGTCAATCCTAATGGATGATCTCAATCATTCTAGCTTTGTAAATAACATGATACTCTAAATGGAAGCTTAGGAAGGTACGGGTTACAATAAGCAATGGTCTTGTAATAATTAGGAGATAAAAAACTTAGACTTGCCAGTAGAAATAGATTTCTAGAAAACAAGAGACAAAAAACCAATATGAAAGACAATTCTCAAAGGGGGTTAGACACCTTCCAACACATAACTCCCACACATAATAGATAGGCAAAGAAAATCTCAAAAGTGACCAAAATCTTCTACAAAAGTCCCTGATAATAGCACCAAAAATGTGTTGGTTCCCAATTGTACACCTTGTATGCTCGACTTTGCATACTTTACAAAAGATGGCAAACAAAGATGAAAAACTTGTCAATTGTCATTATAGCCAGGGAGCATGTTAGCATCATATAAAGAACCAAACATGGATAATGACTAAGAGACATGTACAAAGGGTATGGTCTTGGAATTTCCTCACGTTGAAATTTCCAATCATTTTAATATTTTAGACAATGGTCTTGGAGAATATCTTACCCATAATACCTTCCATATATCTAACCTTCCAAAAAATCCCAAGACTTATGGAAGGCCCAAAGCTAAGCCAATTTGTAATGAGTGGTGACAAAAGGGAAAATGAAAACTTTGCAACCTAGTGCCTATTATTTCACACCGATAACTAACCAAGAGAAAGACCAACTTTTTAAAGATAATTCTTGGTTATATAATGATAATTTAGCTAATTGTTACTAAATAAAAAATTATCCCATCCCTAACAAGATTATAGATAACCAACCTTATGAAGGAAAAGGCCTAAGGGTAAATCAACAAGGTACTATTGAGCCTATCTCTATAACTAAGTACAAAATAATTCATGGTATTATATTTAAACCACTTGGGGGTGACCCCACCTATCTCATTCATGTTACTACAATAATGAATAGTGATGATGATATTGATAGAGAAGTAGAGTTTGATCATAACATATATGAATACCTAGCCAGTACTAACTTATTTGACCCTTATAACATTTATATAATCATGTTAGCAATACATCATTCCTCATGGTTTATCACCCTTAATTCATAGACTAAGACCAATAATAACCCATAGTACCTCTATAAAAGTTCAAAAATAATGGGTCATTTGTGATTTTTTGGGCCTTAGAGACAATATTCCTTTGGGAGACCATAAAAAAGAGTTCTCTATCAAATTGGATCCCACTACCTATTTCAAATAGTGGGTGAAGACCCTTATCCAAAAGAAAAAAAAATAAAACATTGGGGTCCCAAAGTGAAAACCTCTTCGAGGCACTTTGAACCAAGGGAAAAGTAAATAAAAAGGCCAGTCTCTTGGTGAAAAGCTATTTTAGGTGCCATTAGATGGGGACATTCACCCTTCCTCAAATTTATCTTGGGATACCACCAATATCATCCTTGATTTTGGGTCCAAAGTTAATATAGTGGAACACCATGTTTTTGAGAAAATTATCCAAGAGTTCTTGAAGTGTATGTTGCATGGACTTTGCCACCATTAGGAGATTTTGATTCATTATGTCTAGGGGAACTTGAACAACTAGTCTAACCAGAGGAATTTTACATTGTCAACTAGTTTACATCTTTTTTTACTATCCTAGAAGATAGCTCTACTCTCCTTGTAGGATATACTTCATAAGTCAACATTGGGATTCTAGATGATCCCAAGTGGATAAAACTAAGAATGTCCCATACTAAAGAGGAACATGAAGTTATTAAAAATATTATAAGAGAGTTCATAGACATCTTTGCATGGGATTACTCTAATATGTCAGGTTTTGATCCATCATTGGTTTTACATCATCTTGTAGTTCATCTAAATGTTAAACTGGTTAAGTAAAAATTAAGGAAAATGCATCCTTGCATTGACATATTGTTTAAAAATAACTAGATAAACTATTAGATACAATATGTATTAGACCTATTGATTATTCAGAGTGGATCTCTAATATTTTTTCAGTCAAAAAATCTAGAAGGTATTAGGTTGTGCACTAATTTAGGAGACATTAACAAGGCCTACCTAAAAGATGACTTTGCTCTACCAAACATTGACATGATTTTTGAATTCACAACTAGGTATGAAATGCTTTCCCTCATGGAAAACTTTTTATTATATAACCATATCAAGATCACACCAAAATACCAACACAAGATAGAATTCACCACTCCCTGGGGAATGTTTTGTTATCAGGTCATTCCTTTGAACCTAAAGAATGCAAGGGTAATATACCAAAGGGCCATGCATGTTATATTCCATGATATGATGCATGATATTATTTAATACTATGTTAAAGACATATTGGGTCAATATAAGACCCATGCAAACCATCTAGCCACACTACAAAGAATATTTTAAAGGCTTTGTGAGTACAAAGTTTAACTTAATCCCAAGAAATGTGTCTTTGGTTTTACATCAATCAAATTTTTAGGCTTTATTATCTCTCATTGAGGTATTGAAGCTTATCATGCCAAGGTTTAGGCCATTAATAAGATTCAACCACCTTCTACTTTGAAGTAGATCTACAATTTTTAGGGTAAAATATAGTATATTAGATGCTTTAGTTCATAGTTGGCCAATAGATTCTACCTGTTCACTCATTTGTTGAAGAAATATGCTACTTGTTCATGGAATGAAGATTTATAGAAGGCCTTTTATCACCTACAAGAATACTTGGACAATCCACCTATTCTTCTACCACCTACTCCAGGAAGGTCATTCTTGATTTACCTATCTACCACATAAAATTCCTTGAGGGCACTTTTATCCCAACATGATGAGCATAGGAAATAACATGCAATATACTATCTAAGCTATACAATGGTAGTGTATGAATAATTACATGTCAATTTAAAACTATTATTTAGCTATGGTCTTTATAACCTAGAAACTACATCATTACATGGTCAATAACAAGACCATAGTCATTACCAATATAGATCTACTCAAGTATCTACTAAAAAATAGATTTATAGAGATGCATAGCTAAATGGATCATGCTTCTGAGTTTGAGATTGAATATAGAAATTAAAAGGCCATTAAGGGATAGTACTTGTAGATAAATTTATTGAATCTCCCATATTAGATATTTAACCATTTACTATTACATTTATAGATGAGTCTATCATGACTATAGCAAAATCACCTCTTAAAGAGCAACCATAGAAATTGTATTTTTATAGTTACTTCACATCTCATGGGTCATGATCTAGATTTTTATTCATAACACCATAGGGGGATATAATTCCCAAATTATGTTGTATCAACTTTCCTTATACCAATAACATGGCTGAATATGAATCACTCATTGTGTGGGTTTATCTAGTGGTACAAAAGAACATTCAACATTTATTGGTTTATGGTTATTCACAACGTATTATTAATTAGGTTAAAAACTAGTTCCAAATTAAATATGAAAATATGGTACCTTATAAAGACATGGTGGATACTCTCAAGAAATAAATTTCTCACA
This sequence comes from Torreya grandis, assembly GCA_037957365.1. Lineage (NCBI taxonomy): Eukaryota > Viridiplantae > Streptophyta > Pinopsida > Cupressales > Taxaceae > Torreya > Torreya grandis. The sequence continues at coordinate 558,591 of JARHVA010003169.1, forward strand.
TTTAGTTTGAACACATACCTCGAGCCCATAATAGGACAATGGATGCTATGGCTACAATTGGTTCTTTGATCTACAACATAGAAAAGACAAGAGAATATGAGTTCCTCATTGAACTTATTCTAGTTCCTAATCATGAAACCTAAACCACTAAAATTATATATGATATTGTTGGTCCTAAAAAAATGTCAGAGGCATGCAAATTTGATCCATGCTCCAATATAAACACTCAAATTGATGACCATACCGTGGACATTTTTAGCATTTGGAATCAACCTCATAGGGAAGATAAAACTAAATTCTTAGATGGAAATAATCATATCCTTACCTCTATCAAGTACTTGAATAAATGGGTTGAAGATATATCCCTCACTTATATGATAGGAAAACAAATTTCCAAAATCATCATTAACCATCTCAGTTGTCATTATGGTATCCCATCTAGCATTATCTCTGATAATGGTGGTTAATTTAAAAATAAAGATGCCAAATAAATCTATACCAAGTTTAACATTACCCAAAAATTTTCCACTACATATTATCTATAATGTGGTGGCCAAGTAGAGGAATCTAATAAGACCATTGGTCAATATTTTTAAAATGATCATCAATTAATTGGTTGTGATTGGCACTTGTAAATATTCCACATTATTTGTGCCTAAAATACTATTTATCACACTCTAATAAGAACCACACCATATTCCATTATGTATATAACTAAGGCCAGCCTTTCCATCAAGATCAATTTTCCTTCTCTACACATTTCATTGAAACACATCCTTGATGATGAGGATTATAGAGTAGTTCATCTGCAAGAGCCAGTTATGTTTACTAGACAAAAAATGAATGACTACTATAAATAGCCTTTAAGAATACTAGAACCAAATACGTGGTCAATGTAATAGGCATGTGAATCACAAGGATTTCAAGCTTGGTGATATTATCCTCAAAGAAAATAAAAATGACACCACTACTAAGAAAAATAAAGAAGGTAAGTTTAAGCCTAATTGTATAAGACCTTATGTGATTGTTTCTAATTATGGATTAGGAATATATAGGTTAGATACACTAGAAGGAGATGAACTTGATGAAAAAATTAACATAAGACATCTCAAGTGTTATTTTTCTTGAGAGACCTAAGGTATTGTCTATAAGGATCATTTGTATTATGTCATCACATCACCTTCCTTATATTGTATCGTATACCTTTCCACCTCTACCTTCCCTATTGACCAACGTTTTTTAGTTATATTACTCACAATTTTTGACCTTGATTAAATATATTGGTTCTTTGATAACCTTTAATGATTGGATTCATATTAAGTTTTAGTGGTTGATTCAGTCTTGTGATTTATTGAGCACATTCTTTTAGAAAGAGATAATATCTTGGGGTAGTATGACAATGGTTTAGAAATTGAATCCTTCATTGTTATCATATTATATCTCATTATTTATGATACTAATTATAAATTCCTTTGGGAAAATTGGTCTCACAAAACCTTTTCCATTATTTCATGTAGGCTAAGAGTAATGAATTTTACCCATATTTATGTATCAACATTCCATACTTTACCATTTACCTATTCATAAACTTGTTGTTACCTAGCTAGATCCTCCTCTATAAGGTAGAAACACATTGACTTTAGGTCCTTCAATACTATATAGTTATCACTCAATTTACATTGAGGTCATATCACCACCCCTTTTATTACGCTCTCACCATTTTATGAGTTAGACCATTTTGTATCTCATAATCCTCCATTGAGTTGAGATACCAAAAAACCCCAAAACATTAGAAACATTTACAAAAATTCATAAATATAGGGAGTAAATACAAGGGATTGAAATCTATTTGGACTATGTAAGTAATGCTCAGTATTTTCTTAGGTCAGCTAGACCACCTTTTTCCCAATGCTCTCACTGTTCTACAAGTAACCTAATCCTCGCTCTCACTATTTTATGAGTTATAATTCATAATTATCCATTAAGTTGGGATGTCTATAAAATATAAAAACATGGATATATGCTAAAAATATCCTAAAAAAATGCATTCAACATTAGGCCATTTATATTATATCAACATCATTCAAGATGTGCCTCTCTTAGTCAAAATGTATAACTGAAGTATTCACATGAATCCTGTCATCACCTTTTCCATTTTCTTATTTCATTTCACGATAGCATTTCATCTTATTTTTGGGAGAAATACATTTGGCTTAAATTTTATGTTAGACCTTGCATCCATGGGACTATTTAGGCAACATCTAATTTATTAGTGCATTTAGAGTTAGCTTGGCTAGTTATAATGATTGATTTCATTCACCATTCTCTTGGATCATTACTTCCTCTAGGTTTGCCTCCAAATGATCTCGCCATTTTGTGATTTATTTATGGTCTCTCCATTTTGTGAGATTATTATTATATTCAACCTTAGATATAGTAATAATTATGAACTAAGTTCATTTTTGAGTGCTTGTCTCTTGTCTCTTAGTGTGGTTTTAGCCTAAATCATGTGCTTACCATTTCACAAGTTTTTTGTGTTTAATGTTTTCAAGATTGTGAGCATAAGCACCTCTTATTTTACACTCTCACCATTTTATGAGACCCTTTCCACTTTAATATATGAGCAACTTATTTTTATTATCATCAATTTTCTTATATCCCATATCCCAGGAGAACTAAATTCAGCCTAAAGTTCATGTTGGACCTTGTGTCCATGGGACTATGCAGGTAACATCCACTTGCCTAGTGCATTTGGAGTCAAATCAGCCACCCCTTCATATTTATTTTATTCCCCCCAATTGTTCTAGTGTTTCTATTCCCTATAGCCTAGGGAAACCTTTTATTGTCTTACCTTTATTATTGTTCCTTATATCCAAGGGGAAACACTTTGTGTCAAGTGTAAAACTTCTATTACATGTGCATAAATAGTTAGATTAGTTGTTTGTTTTGTATAGTTTTAGATTATTTGTTTGTTTGTTATCATTTTAGATTAATTATTTATTTCATTTAATTTAGATTAATTATTTGTCCATTTTGAATTAGATTAGTTATTTATTCATTTACAATAGATTAATTATTTGATTTAGATTAGTTTTTTATTCATTGTGCCTTAGCTTAGGTTATTTATTGCTCTTGCTTGAAGTTAGATATTTATTGTAGTGCTTTAGCTTGCTTGTTTATGTTATTTTGACTTTATTTTGTGATTAGTTTTTGAATATCTTTTTATCTTGGCTTAGGTTTTGTTTTTGTTTGTTTAATGGGTTGATAACTAACATTTTTCCTTTCATTAATGCTTGATTATTTTTTATTAGGTTGTTTGTTTATTGTTTCTTCATTTATTTATTTGTTTAATTTAATTGGTTTTTGACTTTTTATTTGATTGTAACTTTATTTTTTCTCATTTATTTTAGGTGTATTACATTTTACTTACACTTGAGTTTGGATTAACCAGATCTTGTACTTAAGTTGTGAATATTTGTATTTATTCCTATACTTAGTTTATTTATATTATATTTACACTTTGGATTTTATTGTTAATATATTATTTCTAAGTTTTTTATATTTGAATTTAGAATAAGCATTTCCATGCTTAGGATATATATTGTTATTATAGTTTCCTATAACTATGATGCATAATGTCACAAGCTACAACAAAAATCAAGCCAATGGATTTATCAAGAAATGAAGTGGGTAGTAATTTTCCTTGTTCACAAATGACATAAACCAAACCAATCTAAAACCCATAATTAACCAAATACCCATGATTATATTATGTCATAATATAGACATACATCTTTGAATAAGCATATATATAAGTCATGCAACATAATTAGATAAAAATAGTAAAACATCTCATATACATGGAAATAAAATAAATGAAAGAGCATAAATTTTTACATGGAAAATAAACATCCACAATGATAAAAAATCACATCTAAACATGAGATCAACATGATAATCAACAGAGAATCACATGTATGAAAAGAATAATAGTCCATGTACAAAGGCCTCTAATAACCAAATATGAATGTCAATGTATCTTGTAAAATAATTTCATATACATTATGAATATATAAATATCATAGAGTCAAAATAAAAAAATATTCCAAAGATCTCTAATAATCAACTTTGACTCTACGAGTCCATAGGTCTTATACGAGGTGGTCCTAGTGGTCTTGGTTGTGATAATGGACATGTATACTAAACTAACTAACCTAAGGTTTATATCCCATGTGTCATGGTCCTAGGTAAATATGACATACATCTATCCCTCTATGCATCCCATACCTCAAATCTAGCTATTTGTTGATCCCTAGGAACTATGGTCTCATATGCCTTGTGATAATAAGATGCCTCATCCTTAGCTTGAAGGCTCTCAAGTACCACTTATGAGAACCCTACCTATGTTTTATCTTTATGAGCCTCATTTCACTCATGCAATATCATTTGTAAAATTTTTAAGGAATGATCCTTATTAGATATATCTTGATCTTTCACTACCTATATCTATGACTATAACTACATCATCTATTCCACCTCTACCTTTAGTCAAGGAATATCTGATTGAAGAGCACTCATGTCCTCATACTTAATATCCAATAAACTAGTAAAGTCATCTAAAAAACTTGATACCATGATGAATTTGTACATAATAATATGTTCCCTCTCATGGGTAGCTTGAGGATCTGTCAGGTATCCTCAATTGTAATTGTAGCCTCCCCAGTTGATAGTTGGAATGTTGAGGTGTTAGAGTACCACCACTCCACCAGGGTACTAAAGTATTCTCAGTGTAATCATACTATAGGCATCCATTCAATGTCATATAAATATAGGGCTTGTAATAATGAAACCATTTCCACTATCCATATTTGTAGCATCCACAAATAATGAGAACATTGCTCCTGTGTCGTTAGTACTATGAGTCACTTCTACAACCACAGATAGATTGATATCAAGCTATATCCATGATACTATCTAGACTATGAATCCCTATTAGACCTATTTTACCATCTCTCCAAGAGGTTGGACCACTTTTGGGTTTCTTAAGTTAGGTATTTTTCCTTAAAGGGTGAAGTCACTATTTTACCAAATGACAAAGTCACTGTTTTGGCATTTTTACCTTTTTTAGGAAAAATCACCATTTTCATTTTTATGAAAATAATGACATCGCCTAAAAATAGGTGAAATCACCATTTTAGTAGTTTACACTATTTTTTGGTGATATTATTACTTTAAAAAATGGTGACTTTATACAAAGTCACCAATGTTCTCTATAAATTTGCCATTTTCTCTTCCATGAAAATGGTGACTTTGAAATTTTTAACCATAACGATAGTAATAAATGCATAATAAATGTACTCAAATTTTGAGGTGAGATCAATTACTATAGGTCTATCATGTGGTGACTGCCTATGCTCCCTCACTCGATCACTCACATGCTTCTATCCTTGTCTACATGTCATTTCTCATTACTTTTTCTTACAAGGTTAGAGCTCCAAATTTTCAAAGGGTTTGGGTGAAAATATATTTTTTCATCCTATGGGGTGAATATATATCTTGAAAAATTAATTTTTTACCCATCAAAGCCTAAGGTTTCTTGTCATTTGTTCTAGGAGCTCCTATTTTTGACTATGTGGTCCATTTTTTATGTTGTTTGATTATACATACACTATTTTTCAACCTGACCATGCTATTAGGCCTAAAATACTTGTTTAAAAGTGTTATTTTTATAATTATCCTATGCTAGTTCAAACATGCATCTTCATACCAACCTTTTTCTCTAGATTCATACAATAATTCTATGCTAGCTCATCATAACTCTATTTATGGATTTATTATGTGAGCTCCCTTTGCCAATTCACCCAATCATGGAAAATTATTTTTTTAATGAATATATCCATATCCTATCCTATTGGGGTAAAATTGATTTTATCCCAATCCATGCACCCTACTAGATCAAACCACTATGCCAATGATTATAACCTCCTTTGGGTAAATTATTTATTTTCAATCTATTTGCCCTACTGGGGCATTTTTGCTATGATAATGAATATAATTAACTTTGGGAAAATCATTATTTCTACCTATCTTCCCTACTTTTAAAATTTACCCTATGTTAATGATTACAACCACCTTTGGGAAAATAATTATTTTCATGCATCCACCTTACGATCAAGGAATTTGACTAAGAGAGGAGGTTAGATCAAGTGTTAGTTTCATAAAATAATGAAATCAAGACACTAACATGCATAAAATCTCTAGAACTAGATAATAGGGGGAGCATAATAAACAAAATACATATGAAAACACAACAAAAATTCAAAGAATGAAAAATTCCTTTATCTTCCTTGAGATCTCCAAGTGAATTGTTCATGGCTTACTTGACTTATGCTCAAAGAGTCTTTGGAAATGGAGTTTATCTATCTAATTCTCTCCTTGGAACCATTGTTGGCTTGTGGTTTGATATGGCTTGATGTGTCTTGACTTATGATTTTGCCATTATAACACTATTGCTTTCAATCTTGATATAAAACCTATATTATAACTTTACTCTATCCAAGCTCTTTTGTGAAGAGGTCTAGGCTTATATTTATGGCAAATGGAACTAACCCCAACCCAAGGTGAGTTAAAGTATAGTTTAAACATGGAATGGGTTAAAACCTAACCTAAGTGAATTAATTAACCCTAGTAGAGTTAAAAGGTGTCAAAAACTCATGATTTATAATAAATAGGCATGGGTGAGATATTTTGAGATATTTGCAAAGGCTTGACAACTCACAAAAGGTAATCATGAAAATTTGGGGTATTCTTGATTTTTGAATTTCCTTTTTTATAATTTGATTAATTAAAAATAGATAATTCAACTAGGCATTTAATTTGGTTTAGCATTTTAATTAATCATGATTAGGATTTTTAGCATTTCCAAGATTTGACTTAATTTCATGTGTGCACTTTCCCCATTTAATAGGTCTATAAGCCAAATTTCAAGTTATGATGCCACATGATGATTAGAGATGAATCTATGAGAATTTTATTGTTACTCATGGTAGGATACCCAAATGAGGGATATGTCAATGAGATTCTGAGCTTTGATGAATGATGCATAAGCAAATTTAGGATGTTTAGTGATTCCTAGGATTAATTTGCAAAGGTTGGTAGGAATCAGTCTGAAGTATGGTCGAAGGCCATTAGTGGCTAATTTTAAGTGTCTATAGTTTGCCCCTATTTGGGAAGGCGTTTCAAGCTATAAGCATATTAAAATCTTCTTAAATAATGAAAATGTCATATATGCTTATGAATTCAACAATGATGGATGAACTATAGGTGCCCCATCAAGGGAGAAGTTAGCAAAGGGGTTAGAAAATGGAAACTTAAAAGAAGTAAATGAGTGGACTAAAAAAATTAAATAGGGTAGAAAATACTGATTTTACCAAAGATAGTTATAATCAAAAAAAGGGAAAACAATGATTTGCTCACAGTTAGTTATAATCATTAGTAGGATAAAAAAATGCCCCAATTGGGTAGATAGATATATTGGTTTTCCCAAAGGAATTTTATAAGCATTATCACAATGAAAATGTGCCCCAATTAAGTATAAGAAAGATAATGATTTTCCCAAAGGTGGTTATAATCATTAACCCTTAAATGGATGAAAACACAATGGTTTACCCAAAGGCTATTAAAATCATTGGTAATGCAAGTGGGACAATATTTAATGATTTGCCTAGAGATAATTATAATCATTATACCTTTATAGTGGAAAAAATGATGTGTAATGATGATGAAAAAATGGAACAGAGGAAAAAAGATGAATTAGGAAATCTACTAGTAGGGAGATACTCATCAGAACTAGCAAAGAGGAAAATTCTTTCATTGTTTATTTACTCTATTTGGGATATGATTTGGATATGATTGGGAATGTTTTTGGTGCCAAGGAGATGTATCATTGCTTCATTGACATGTAGACTCCTAATTTAATTTTTTCTATAGCATGTGACAGTAGGCATCGTGATAGAACACCATAAAGACTTGGACAAAATATGCATAAGTACTAACACATGATCCAATAATCAAGTGAAAATAATGAATCGATAATAAAAACCATGATGATAATGTTGATGTATGAATATGGATAGATTCAAGAATAATGCACAAGGAATCACCTAATGAAAGTACATAGATTGAATCAAGGCACAACAAGAAAGCAAATAAATAGGCAAACAAACAAACAAATACCCAAAAAATAAAGAAATAAAAACAAAATAAAGAAAAGAAACAAAAAAATAAAGGTTAATCATAATGTTAGTACAAACAAAATGACATAAACAAGATGATGAACATTTCCCCTAGAACATAGGAGATAACTTAATAAACAAACAAAATGGGGGAATAAAATAAAAAGAAGGGGGTGGTCGAGTTGGCTCCAGGTGCACTAGGCAAGTGGATGCTACCTACATAGTTCCATGGATGTAATATCCAACAAAAAATTTAGTCTAAATGTAGTTCTCTTAGGATATGAGATAGAATAAAATGATGAGAAGAAGACATGATGGATGGGATAGAATAATATGGGAATGAGCTCACAAAATGGTGAGAGCATGGGATAAAAGGCTAAAAAGGATGGGGAAACTAAATGACAGGTGGTTTCTTGTGACTTAGTGAGGGATCCAATAATCCTTAAGGAAAATAAGTGGTCAATGTTTTTTTAAATTTTATAAAATGGTTTTACAAATGTATTTGGATTTTTTGGAGCATCTCAACTCAATCAAGAATTACGAGATACTAAATGACCCAAGATCATGAAATGATGAGAGCATGGCAAAGGGGTGACTGAGCTGACCTCAAAAAATATTGAGTGCTACCTATATAGTCCCAAGATGAGACCTCATGTTGCTATAGTTCTACCTTACAATAGAGGGATTTAACTAGCATAAAAACCAATTCAAACAAAATAGGTAAAGTTGGAAAATGACATAGTATAGACATAGGCATGGTGAGGTGGTACTTAAAGGCATGGTAAATAAGTGTTTCCACTAGTTTTCCCATAGGAATTTATAAATAATAAATAATAACATTAAGTAATTGATACTAATTTTTACATATGCAGTTATAATTAGTAGAAAGATAGTGGGACACTGATTTACCCATAGGCAGTTATAATCAGGCCCATGTGGTATAGATCAAAATAAGAAATGAAGGATGTAATTGCCAAAACCCTCTCATAATACTCCAAAATAAGGCCTCTATCTAGAATGCTTGAAACAACTGCTAAAACTTGATATGAATCTTTGTGCTGAAAGTAATCATGGAACCAATGGAATGGAATCAAGGTCAAATAGGTTGGGTAGGAAGAGTAAAAATAACTTGGTTGAAAGAAAATTTATGGTATAATGGAATGGTGAAATAATGGTATAATATAAATAAGAAAGTCAATATTATGGTATAATTGAAATGGTCCTCATAGATAGTACACCAGGTCTCTCAAGCAAAGTAATGCTTGAGGTGTATAATGTTCATTAGCTCATCAAGTTCATCTACATCTAGTGTAGTGAGCTTGTATGCTCCAACACCATAATTTGAAGCAATGATGAAAGGACCTACCCAATTGGGTTTGAACTTGAATTTATGTTTCTTCTTAGCCATAGTATTATTTTAGTTTTATTTAAGAAAAAGATCACCAAGCTCAAATTCTCTATTTTTCATGCATCAATTATAGTGGCCATAGAGTCAATTTTGATATGATTGTAAATTATTTACTATGGCTAAGCATTTTTCATCAAGTAACTCTAGATCTTGTAAGAGAGCTACTTGATAGTCATCATCATCTAGAACATGCTTCAAAGAGATACATAAATAAGGTAACTCAACCTCAATGGGAAGAATGGTTTCAATTCCATAAACAAGTCAGAGTGGCTCCTATTAGAATTTAATGATTGGTGTGATATGCCCAAAGGGTGTGGAATATTTGAAGGTGTCAGTCATAGTTGACATCATTGACAATATTTTTGAGGATGTGATAATGGTTTTTTTAGATGATTCTACATGGATGTTACCTTGTGGGTAATATGTTATGGAAAAATGTTGTTTAATTTTGTACTTGGCACAAAATTATTTGATATCCTTATTTTTGAATGATCTGTGATTATCTGATATAATTTCAAAGGGGATACCATAGAGACAAATGAGATGGTTGAAGATGAATTTGAAAATTTTCTTTCTAGTCATATAAGTGAGGGGTATAGCTTCAACCCACTTAGTGAAATATTTTATGGCAATAAGGATATGTTTATGGCCATCAGATGAAGTGGGGTTTATCTTCCCAATGATATTGAAACCCCATGTAGCAAATGGTCATGGTAGAATCATTGGTTTTAGAGTTTTGGTTGAGACTTGAATAATATTTGCAAGACATTGACATTTGTTTCACCTTTTAAAATATGTAACTACATTTGCATCCATCATTGGAAAATAGAACCTAGTACATAAGAGATTTTTAGATAAAATGGATTTGCTTGTGTGGAATCCACATAATCTTTCATGAGATTCTCATAATTCTAGTGAAGATTCTATTGAAGTTAAACAATGAAACAAACTTTCATAAAAATTATGATAATATAGGGTTGGTCAGAGTAAGGTATAACATGTGGCATGGTGGATAATGGCTTTAGATTGTTTGTAGGATAGTTCTAGTGGAAATAATTGGTTAGGAAGATAGGCATATTTGTTTGAATACCAAATAGAGTTGGGAACAACAATATCATAGATCATTGTGACAGTTGAAGGTTTATGACCTAGCACTAGCAAGTTTCTGATGAGAAACTAGTATTCCTAAACTGTATCTATATCATGAATCAAAAATCTAATGGTGGCCATGGCATATGCTATTCTATCATTGGCCCTTGGTATATTTTCAATTTGGACATTGAAAATATACTATTTGAGAGTATTAATCATGGCATTATATGGCACCAACTTGTCATCCTTCATCTAAAAATTGTTCATATCTTGATTGATGATTAATTGAGAATCACCATAAACCTTTAGATGATGTATGTTACATTGTACTACTTGTCAAATCCCTAAAATGAGTTCTTCATATTCAGCCATGTTGTTGGTATAAGGAAAGTTGATCCAAAATGATTTAGGGATTATATTCCCATATGGAGTAATAAATAAAAGGCCCACCCTCGATCCATGTGCTATGAATGATCCATCAAAATATAGCTTCTAATGCTGCTCCTCAAGAGGTATTTCATTGATGGTCATAATTGATTCATTAGGAAATTGGAATGTTAGTGGCTCAGTATCTACTAGGGGTGCTTTAGCAAGCTAATCTACGAGAACTTGTCCTTTGATGGATTTTTGGTTGATGCATTCTATCTCAAAATCATTAATAAGCATGATCTATTTGGCCATGCAGCCTTGTAAATATATTTTAGATAGTAAATACTTGAGTGGATCTACTTTAGAAATAACCATGGTCTTATTGTTTAACATATAATGGCACAATTTTTGAGATGTGAAGACCATAGCTAAACAAGCTTTTTCAATAGGTGTATAATTGTTCTCATACATAACTAGTGTGTAACTTAGATAGTATATGACATGTTCTTTTCCATTATCATTATGTTGAGATAGAAGTGCCCCTAGGGCTTTGTCGATAATTGATAGGTATAGAAGGAATATCTTTCCTAACATTAGTGGTAATAAAATAGGCAAATTTTCTAGATAATCATTCAAATGCTGAAAAGCTTTCTAGAATTCATCATCCTAATGAAATGTCACACCTTTCTTTAGGAGATGCATAAATAGGTGATGCTTGTTAGCCAACTGAGATATGAAGCACTTGATGGTTTAGATCTTGCCCTGGAAACTATGGAGTTACATCAAATTGGTTAGTGGTGTCATCTCTATTATGGCTCATACTTTTTGATGGATTGACTTCAATGCCTCAATGAGACATAATGAAACAAACAATTTGATTAAACTAAATCCAAAAACACACTTCTTAGGATTGCGCTTGACTTTGTATTTATGTAGTCACTTAAATATCCTCCTTAGTGTTGTTGGATGATTGGCCTTAGTTTTTGATTTACCTAGTATTTTATTGATAGAGTCTTTGATAATGTCATACATCATATTGTGAAATATGATGGTCATGGATCTTTGATATGTGGCCCCAACATTTTTGAGATCAAATGGCATAACTCAATAAGAAAAAGTTCCCCAATGAATGGTGAATGCTATTTTGTGTTGGTCTTCTAGTGTGATTCAGATCTAATTGTAGCTTGAGAAACTATCTATCAGTGAAAGCATTTCACAACTCACTATGGATTCAACAATCATATCAATGTTTGGTAGAGGAAAGTCATCCTTAGGGAAAAATTTATTTATGTCTATAAAATTAGTGCAAATTCTGATTCCTTTAGGTTTCTTTCTAATTATTACAATATTGGAGATTTACTATATATAGTCGATCAATTAAATACATCTCACTTCCAAGAGCTTTTCCAACTCTTTCTTCACTAAGATAGTAATGTGAGGATGAATCTTGTGTAATTTATTTTTTACAAGTTTGGCTTTAGAATGTACCATAAGGTGGTGTACAACCAAGGTGGGGTCTAAGCCAAGCATGTCAGTGTAGGCCCATACAAATACATCAACAAACTCCCTCAATAGGGTGTAAAGACTTCACACTCCTCCTCAGTGAGGGATGTGCCTAATTTGATCCATTTCAAGTCATCTAGAGTCTTGATGTTAACCTTTATAGTATCCTCCACTAGAAGGGTTGAACCATCTTCTAAAATGGTCAATAAATATTTGAATTGGACTATAATGGTAAGGTCCTATGTTAGGATTGGATCTTTAAGGTCTCCTAGGCATGAATCAAAATCTACCAATGGTAGGGTGGCCATATAACAAATACTATTGGTAATTCTTGGATTATTTGATCAAAATCTTGTTATTATTCCAGAATAAACTCGGACCCATAGGCAAGTTCATTGTTGGTGGTGTTATGAGATATGTTTTAGGAAGGTTGAACACCCCTATCTAATGGTTCCTAAAATAGGTTTTCACCACTATATTGACCTTTTTATTTACTATTTCCCTAGTCCAAAAGTGCCTCAAAGAGGTTTTCAATTTGGGACCTCAAATTTTTATTTATTTGTTTATGGATAAGGGTGTTCTCCCATTCTACAAAATGGGCTTTAGGATCCAAATTGATTGAGAACTCTTGTTTGTGATTTCCCAATGGAACATTGTCCCTAAGGCCAAGGAATTCGTAGAAAGCTTCATCATTTTAGAAATCATCAACTAACACTATTTATTCTTATTGGTCCTAGTCTATCAGTTGAGGATAATATAATGGAAGTGGATTATGGAACATAACTAGTCAAAGGGTATAAATGGTATTAGTTTCAAACAAATTGGTATTGGCTAGGCCATCAAAAGGTCTATGATCAAACCCTACTTCAATGTTATCATCATTATCACTAGTTTTTGGCATTGGAACATAGATAAAATATGTGGGATCACCCCTAGGTGGTTTAAATCTGATTCTATACATTCTTTTATACTAAGTGGTAGAAATTGGCTCAAATAGAATTTGTTGATTCAACCCAAGGCCTCCTCCTTTATAGGCATGCTTATTCGTGATTTTGTTTAAAATAGGATACTTGGAATTTATGTAAAAATTGACCAATTTGTCATTACAAAACCAATATTCATCATTTACAAGAGTGTCTTATTCTTGGCTAGTGGTCAGTATGAAAATGATAGGTGTTAAACTATGTAGTTTAGGTTTTCCCTTTCTTTTCCATTCCATGCAAGGTAGTTTGGCTTTAGGTCTTCTAAAGGACTTGGGGTTATATTGAAGCTTTGAAATATGGAATGTATCTTGGGTCAAATATTCTCTTAGGCTATTAGCTAAGATGGTATACTGATTAGATATCTTAGGAGGTAGTGTGTGGGAAAGCAAATCAAGGGTGTCAAGGTCAATGTAGTTGGCCATGGTGAATAAAAAAGTATTTATTTTCACTTATCATTTTTAAGAATTAGAGTCAAGCCAAAGTGATAATTATAAATTTGGTACTTAGTCTATGAATACTTATAATGTTTAAATAGTTGTAAATATCTGTGAAGTGTGACCTCCATATTTGGATGGGGGAACTTGATACATTTGTGTAATTTAAAAGGAATTACATGAAACTCATATATCCAAGGTCAACCCAAAAACATATTATATGAAAATTTGAGGTATAACACATGGCATAAAGTATCATGGGTCAAAGGCCCAATGATAATTGGTAAGTTGATAGTTCCCTATGATCCTCAATTTTCATTGTTATATGTCTTAATGGTGATCATTTATAGCTAAAAATTAGTCATGGTGTACCTAAGAAGCTTGATGAGCTTTAAAGACACTATGTTTAGGCCTAATCTATTGTCTATGAGGATATGTTTCACTTTATGCCACATTATGACAAATTTTATGTAAAATGTATTGTTATGCAAAGGGCCAAGGGATGACATATTGCTTTAGTCAAATTTTAATTATTGGCCTAGAACAAGATGTCTAACCAAAATTGAAATTTGTTTGGAGATATGTCATTAGGAACTTGGGATTGGCCAAGGAACTCAACCAAGATGTTCTTTTGGATTATATATGTATGCAATAAATCTAAAATGGATATTTGTGCTAGCATCTTCTATAATTACTCCAAAATATCAAATGTCTTTTCTTACATAGTGGTAAGTGGCTTGTTACTAGTTAGAATGGTGGGTTGGATGGGTGAAGTGGTAGATGGCTGTGGGCCTAGTATGGTAATATTTGACTATTGAATTATGATTAAATAATTCAAATTAGATACAAGACCATTATTGCTAAAAAATTATGGTGGAGGGAGACTAGATAGGATAAGTCTCGATTAATGGTGAACTTATGTGTGGTCATGGGGTAATAATGAATTATCAGTATAAGGTCCAAAAGTGGGAATCCCTACTTGTTGGTATGCCTATATGTAATTCTAGGTCAAGGAAGGATCATTGGTATGGTTTGGTTGAATGGGAATGCTTAGAAACAATCTTGGATTGATGGAGATGATGTTAATGTGATCTCCTGTAATATGGCCTACAACCTTGTTGTAGTTATGTGCAATTTCATGGTAGGTATGTTGGTATCATTCTAGCCTTGGTTATATCCATTTTATTATCATTATTGGTTATATTTTTGATTGTGTTGGACCTATTGGTTCTACCTTGGCTACTGATACTTTTATTATTATTGTCCTGGTTGTTGTTGTTGCTATGTTTTGGAAAAGGATTTTGATAAATGTTGAGGTTATAATTGGATGTGTAAGATCCATAATCCAATGTTATCTCCCTATTTTCCAACATATTCTTAATTAAATTTTTAATTTTCACACAATGAATAAGATTATGGCCATTAACCCTATGATACTCACATAATTCATTTTACCTATACTAGTCTAGATAGTCAATATCCTCAAGATAGTGTTTCAGAATAGGCTAGTTAATCAGATTAGCTATGGTGAGCTTGTGAAACACATATTCAATGGGTTCTCAAAGGTCACTAAAGATGTGACAAGTAAGGGTATTTCTCCTTAGAGGAGGGTTTTGTAAAGCTAAAGGTTATTGCATTTATTTCACTAGTCTAGGCTACTATGCTTGATGCATTTAATGAACGGGTTGTTGGTTAGGAGTAGTAATTTTCATATGTAGCATAGGCTGAGATGATAGTGTTCACACCATTTGGACATGAAATAATTTTATTACTCCATTATCAAAAACATTTTTTATCAATGCTCAAGAATTAAAGGGTCTAAAGTCCTTACACCATAAATAGCTTATGACAAAAAGGTGGTTTGGCTTAACATTAAAAATTGTTAAGGCAAAATTGACCAATCAAAACCACGTAGAATATATTTTTAAGAGAACCATAAATCCTTTGTAAACAAAACCCTTAAGGCCAATATCCAATCTTTATTTCCAAGAGACCATCTTACTAAACATATAAAAAATACTTCAACTTAGTTACCCATCTAATCAAATGGAATATCCATAATTATTCTTCTTAGCCTCTTTATTTTTGCTAATATTTCTAGATGGTGAGTTGGGGAAGAGTCTAACTTTTTTCCTACTTATAACCACCTTCCATTCCTATTTAATACTCAAAAAATTTGAATCTAAACTTAATAATTATTTTTCTTCCTTAGGTTTGCCTCTAGACACTTCACTCTTATTTACACTTTTACCACTAGAATTGGATAACTCTTCCTTATTAGTAGATTTAACTAATAGAGTAGACTTATCTAAATTCTTATCTATTATCATCTCTGAGACCTCACCTTTAGGGTGATAAAAAGAAACCACCAGATGATGCACATTAACCTCTTTTCCCCATGATGACATAAACTTACACTTTGTTTTTTGGAAAGAATTAGAAAGATGACCAACCTAAAAATAATTTTGGAATCTAAAATGAATACCTTCAAAATCTAAATTTTACATATATCTCATATCTTGCACTTTTAGCTCAATCCTTTCAAAAATATCTTGAGAAATATCTAAACAAATTATATTCCTTGTAAATGTAGTCTAGGAAAAATTCAATGAAGAGGCATCAATTACTAACAAAGAACCTAGCACAGATCTAATGATTAAAAGACTAGATATTGGCCAAAATTGAAGTGAGAAGTAAGGCAATCTCACCCAGAATGGATGTAGAGAAAGATTTTTAGTGAAGGGGTTAAAATTAGGTGTCCAGGGTTTCATGAGAAGAAGGTGATTTTTAATTCTCCATGTTTTAGTTGAAAAAATCTTATCCTAATCAGCTAAAAGTCAAAGGTTACAATCAAAACACCTCTGGCATAAGGATAAATTTCCATAGTTCCTACTAAGAGGGTTCTTCATGAATTTGAAAACCACTAATGAAAAGTAGAGATAAAAGGCTAGAACCTCTCAAAATGATAGACCAGACCCCTCTCCATGACCTAGACTTCACCTTCTAACACCTCCTCTAAAGCTTTATTTTCAAAATTGACAATTATTGAATTAGATGGTGAAACCCTTACCTGATCCATTTTTGGGTCTAAAGAAACTTTATTTGATTGAAATGTCAAATTTTTTGAAGAAATTTGATGCTTTAAGGACCCCATGCTTCCCTACCCAACCCCTTCAACTACCACCACCAGACCAGTAACTATCTTTTCCCTTTGGCCTAGCTGCACAGATCCCATAAATTACCCCTAGCATTGCTCCATGCTTAAGTATAATTTCTTATCTTTTAGCTCTCCTAAGGTTAGCAACATCATATAATTTTACTTCATGTTATATGCCCTAGTAATTTCCATTTACATAGATGTGAAATCATAGTAGTTTGACCCATTATCAACAACATTCCTGTTATGATTGAACTGCCTGGGTTTATCATAATAATTGGCTTGGGTTTATTGTGATGTTTGTGCTTGGACTTGGTTCTGATTTTGGCCATTATTTTGGTTTTAGTTTTGGATCTAATTTGACAAGGTTAGTTTAATTATGCCTTTGTTAATAAGGGATATTTTGATCAATAAATCTTTATCAATGATATCTTTAAAAGTGTCTACATACTACAACTCTAGATGGTAAGATATCTCACTATGTAGATTCTTGGTAAACACATTGGCTAGTTGCTTTGTCTAGTAGACTGTTGATGAATCAAATTACAAGGGTTATTCATCATTGTAGATAACTTGTGAAGATTTCACCAACCTTCAATTTTGCTTGTCTCAAATCTACCAATGAAATATCATGCTCGATATTGTAGAAGTGTTGTACAAACTTGTTTGAAATATCATAATATTTAGATATTGAATTCTTGGGTAATTTTAGAAACCACTCCAATATTTTTCATACTAAAATTCATGGAAACAATAATAAGAGGTATATGTCACTATAGGCCATAAGCTAGCATGTAACAAACAATTCTATTAAATGAGACTTGGGGTCACCTTTCCCCTTGTATTTTTTGCTTTTTGGTGGTTTGTACGCTAGAGAAAATGTTATTTGTAAGTACTCCATGTTGAAAGGGTAGGAACACACGTCATCCAACTTAAACTTCTTGGTTTACTTTCTAGCCTAAATGAGGGAGATTACATCCTTCATTTATTGTAGTTATTGTGTGAGTAAACTGATAAGAATATTGGCTTGAGGTGGAGGCTACATAGTTGAAAGAAGATTACTTTGACCAAAGTATAGTAAAGACATGGTTTATTATGGAATGTTGGTTTGGTTTGGGAATGGACTAGGAATATACAATCATGGATTAGGGTATGTTTGTTATAATTGCACACATTATTGAATTTTATTTTGGTTATGATTGGGTATATGGGCCTAGTTTTAGGGAAATTATGGTTAAGATGGAAGGATATGGTTGTACTATGCCTAGTAAGGTTAAATGGGGACATGTTTTTAACTAATCAATTCTTGTTGATTGAGGGGAACTTGTGAACCAAAGCCATATCATTGAACTTGTGGCACGTTTGGTATAAAAGGCAATTGTTTCCTAATTGGTACTTATGGAACATTGGAACTTCTTGGTTGTGTAAATACTTATTGAGAGGTTAAATCATGTTGAAGGTTCAACATTTATTTCTAACCAATACTTTTATGTTATTAATTAGACATAATTTGGTTTTGTATTATCATGTTGGTCTATGACTAAAGAGGTATGCTCATCACTACCTAGTGAGGTGGAACATTGGTTGTCCCCTATTGAGGCAACATGATGTTTTGCCTTTGTTATATGGGTAGATTAGACTATGCCTATTATTATGGAATGTTACTCATCACTTTCTATGGTGGAGTAACATTCATCACATTTTGTGGAGGCATGGCACTAGTTGTTGGTTCACTAATTAATCCTTATGGTTAAGTGCTTGAAGAAACAATTAGTTGAATTAGAGGTAGTTATTTTAAGTTGAGAGGTAGAAGTTTATACCTCCTAATTTTACAATCCACTCATGGTTTTGACTAAAGGTACATTTTGTTTTGGACTGTGTTTATGAATTTATACTACTTTGGTCTCGATTGGATGTTACTTGTGCATTATCCACTTTGTTTAGATCACTATTCTATCTAGATGCAGAATACAATTCTTTGATAGTTAGGGTGTTGAACATGTTTTCTGCTAATTACATTGCATGAATGAGTCTATACCTTAATTTTCTTGGCCTATCAATTCTATTAGGACTCTTGTTGCTAACTCAATAAGAAGGGCACTTATCATGGTCATATTATTGAAGTTGCAAGCTAAATTCAAATATGTCTAGTATGCTATCTTCATCTATATGAAATAATCCTCTAAAAATCATTTTCCTATGATAAGCATATGAGGGTCCTGATATGGCATCAACACAATAACATAAGGATTATTAGAAGAGGCTTGTTCATTGTTTTGATTGTAAGACATGTTGAAAGGACCTCTTACTAAACTTATCAAGTTTACATAGGTAAAGTTTGCCAAAAACTTAGACCTTACCTCCAGAACTAATTAATACTTCATCCTTATTTGTAAGCAAGTGAGAATCAAACAAACATTGGTCATATTCTAATCACATTATAACATAATAAGGTTGATGTTGGATCTATTTTTCAATCGTAGGTATGTTATCAAGGTATTGTGCCATCTGTTCTTGGTCCTACTCCAAGTATGGATTCATGTTGACCAAATAATGGGCTAAAGGGTCTTTTCTTTAATCCCCCATTTGAGTGTTGTAAGGTGGATAAGCATCCATCTCAAATTGACATCATCTCTATAGGGGTCTTGAACAAAGTCTTATTGTGTGACCATATTTCCATATCTTGGATTATACATGACACCACTATGTGTATTGTGAGACATGGTCAAATAAATGTTGAATGTTTCATTAAAAAAGTTTTAGAGTTATACAAACTCTAAAAAATAATGTCTAAAAATACAGAAGGTTCAAACTCAATCTAACTTGGTCAAATGATGGAGTTGTATATCCAAAATAGTTTATGATAAAACTTGGTATAAAATAGTATAAAATTAAATATATAACATTAAATGTCTTTGACAAACAAGGTCAAGTGGATGAACTAAAAAAATGCCAAACTCTAAGTTCTAAGTGTTCTAAATAGGTCTAATGTAGGAAAAGTAAAGGTTTCTAGGTCATTTGGCCAAACATAGTGTCAAAAGATAGGCTCAAACAAGGCATGTGCTAAGACTTTTGGCCAAATGAGCTGTTAAAATCTAGACTTTAAATAAAAACATAATTTAATCTAACAAACTTAGAACACTTTGGCATAAACAAGGCACTTAAGTTTAGACATGAACTTGGTCAAATTGGTATGAGGCATGAAACAAAAGACACTTGAATATAGATTGTTTTCTCCCAAGTAATGATATAAATAAATAGTTTATAATGTGTGTAAATAATTAACCTAAGTTATGCAACCCAATAGATAAAGATCAGTATCTAAGCCCCAATTAGACAAGGCCTAAAAGGAAATCAATCAATGTTTGAATTTGATCTTGTCAAGGTTAATTAAAAACTCAACTTAGGAAAACTTAAGATTTAACTGACCAATAGGTTAGATAAATTTTAATGGCATAATGACACTAGATAAGATCAAAAAGGTATACATGGATTGGTTCAAAATTTGGACAATTAAGACACAAGGCAAGATGAGTCTAAAAAATTCTTTGAGTAATGTAACAACATTATCACTCTCTATAGATATAAACAATGGTTTGTTTCAAATACTCTAAGGAACAAAAATTGAACTAATTTGGGCAATGTAACATTACTCATTTCAATCAAGTGACATGCACAATGTTTTTAACACAAAATTTAAAGAAAAAATCATGGTGTCAAATGGATGGCATAGCACCTCCTCAAATAATGGAGTAATATGGACACAAGACTCATTTTGATGTGAGAAGAAAAGCAATGTTTTTAGACTCAAATACAAAGTAATAAATAGAAAAATACCAAATACAACTAAGTAAATCATCCTAAGCCCTAAACTGACAAGGTTGGTCAAATAGGGTTGACTAAAACTATAGTTTTTGAATGTCTAGATTGGTCCCAAGTGTGATTAACACTAGAAAAACCTCACATCAATTGAATTAATACTAGTTAACTTAATATGAAATGGTGTATTCATTTGCATAGTGATTCCATTTGTAGACTTCTAAGTGGAATCCCCTAATTATCTAGACTTAACATGAGTCTTTGTTATGAAAAGAGAGGTTAGGAGCTCAACTCCTAGCTCTCACGGTATACGTGCCCTAATTTATATACCCCACCATGAAGTGAGGTTAGTATAATGTTGAGAGATGAATTACTAGGTCAAAGCACCCATAAAAACTTGTGAAAATGCTATCAAATATCCTTCACAATCCAAATAGCATGAAATAAAAATTAAGTGAAAAGACTTTAGAGGTTATTTTTAGATCACCCAAATAATGCAGGTTTTGGGGAGAGCCTAGATAACATTATTTACACACCTTGGACTAGGCACAAATTGCAAGTAAAAAAGACACTTTTTGTGACCCTAGTTACCTATAGGGGATTGGGAGAGAGCATACACACACTCTTCATTTTTCATAATGAAAGAAATACGTATTAAACACTTTCAAGAAATTGCAATCTAAGTGAATATTAATTTTAAGCACCAATTGAAATGTTTGGTTAAGTTACTTGGGCCCCATTTACTTAATTGTAAAAAAATTATAATAGTTTTCATAAAATACTTAAGCAAAAATGCCTATGTTCACTTCAAGAACTAAAACCAAAATTCAAGATGTAACCATTCTTTTTAGCCACTAAAATGAGGTGTTTAAGATTTAGCAATTCTAAGTTCCTTTTAAGAACTAAAAATCAAATGTTCAAGACTTAGAAATTCTTTTTAGCACCAAAATGAAGTGTTTAAGAATTAAATTAAATTTGTTTTAAACATCTAAAATGAAATGTTCATGAGTCTAAACATACAAATTCATGTTTTATTCGCACCTTAGACCTGCAAGGATTAGAGAGTTTGCTTCTACTTTGAAGCACAATCAAGGATGAGTAAACAAGATTTAGGAATATAGATCTTGATTTTATCTATATGTTTACATAGTGAATCAACATAAATTCATGTATAGATCAATGTCAATCTATATGAATCAACATCAACTCTCTCCTATTTGCAAAAAACAAAACAACAAAGCACTTTTTTCTACACAAGAAAAATGGTTAGTAATATGAGCAAAAATCCAAGAAATAATAACAAATCCTATAGTAAAGTGGTAAAAAAATGATGTCTAGGTCCTTAGAAACAAAAAAAATTTAGAAAACTGAAGAAAAAATCAAAAAATATGTTCCCATTGTGTCCTATTTCTTCACACAAGGAATCGGTGTCAATTCATGAGAATCGATGTTGATTGCTATAAGAATCAACATCGATTCACTATCAAAACTAAGTGTAATTAAAAAATAGAATATAAAAAATAAAATCAAAAACTCTAATTTTTAAGGAATTCAATCATTCATTTGAAATTTTTTGAGTTGCACTTTGGTCTTCTTGGTACATGGGATGCTTTGGGTCCCACCAGGTGTGTCATTTGTGATCAAGGAATTTGAAAAAGAGAGGTAGTTAGATCAAGTGTTAGTTTCATAAAAAAATGAAATCAACACACTAACATGCATAACATCTCTAGGCCTAGATCATAGGGGGAGAACAATGAACAAAATACATATGAACGCATAACTAAAATGTAAAGAATGACAAATTCCTTACATTCCTTGAGTTCCCCAAGTGATTTTTTCATGGTTTGCTTGGCTTATGCTCAAAGAGTCTTTGGTAATGGATTTTAGATATATCCTTCTCTCCTTGGCACCATTGTTGGATTGTGCCTTGATATGGATTGGATTATGATTTTGGCATTATAAAATTATTGCTTTCAATATTACTACAAAACTTGCATTATAACTTTACTCTATCCAAGCTCTTTTATTAAGAGGTCTAAGATTGTATTTATAGCAAATGGAGCTAACCCCAACCCAAGGTGAGTTAAAATCTAGTTTAAACATAGAATGGGTTCAAACCTAACCTAAATGAGTTAATTAACCCTAGTAGACTTAAAAGGTGTCAAAAGCTCATGATTTTCAATGAATAGGCATAGGTGAGATATTTTGAGATATTTGCAGAGGCTTGACAACTTACAAAAGGTAATCATGAAAACCTAGGATATTCTTGATTTTTGAATATCCTTTTTTAGAATTTCATTAATTGCACATGGATAATTCAACTAGGCCTTTAATTTGGTTTAAAATTTTAATTAATTATGATTAGGATTTCTAGGATTTCCAAAATTTTACTTAATTTCATGTCTGCACTTACCCCATTTAATAGTTATATAAGCTAAATTGCATGTTGTGATGTCACATGATGATTAGAGATGAATCTATGAAATGTTTATTATTGCTTAAGGTAGGATATCCAAATTAGAGATGTCTAAATGATATTCTAAGCTTTGATGAATGATGCATACAAAAAAATTAGGCTATTTAGTGATTCTTAGGTTTAATTTATAAAAGTTGGTAGGAATTAGTCTGAATTCTAGTCGAAGGCCATTGATGGCTAGTTTTAGGTGTTTAAACACCCTACTATGGAAAATTAGTGTGCCACTAGTTACAATTTCCTTTGGGCAAATCAATATTTCCACCCCATTACCATTCATTCATGCCATTTTTACTCTTTTTGAGGGCCCATTTAACAACATTATTTCCCACTTGATCCCTTAAGGGGGCATCAAAGGCTCATCCATTACCCTCTAGGGTATTAGCCAAGGCATTGATAATTTTTTTATTATTTGAGAAGACATTACTATGTCTATGTCATACACCACCTTCTTAAATAGGGGTAAGTTGTAGAGACTTTATTTTGGCTATAAGAATGTTTTAACTAGACTTTAGATTGATTTATACCAAACAACAAAAATTAAGCTAAGAAGTCACTCGATGTTCCAATTTCATCACACATTAGAAATTAGTGCCTAAAATCATGTCGAGGGATCCTTATTTGGGGTATTATCCTATATGTAAAATTAAACTCCCATGGATTCATCTCTAGTCAAATTATGACCTAAAAAATTGACAAAATGGCCTCTTAACCCATTAAGTCGGGCACTTAACCAACTCCTAAAATGCCAACACCCTAAGTAAAATGAATTAACTAAGAAAATATAATTAACTTCTTAAGAGAAAATTCCATATACAATTAGTGAATATCTATTTTATAAAAAGGAAATTTCAATAAAAATGAAGTCATGATGATGTGATCATCTTCAAAGTAAAAAAATTGGAAATATATCCATAATAAGCCTAAAATATAGATGTGGAAAGCCATGCTTAATAAAAGAGATCTCTATCCCAAATATTAATTACTTGTTCCCTCCCTAACTTAACCATGGTTAAATATAACCTAAATACATATGAGTTAGGGTTAATTGGAAAACCTATAATTACAAGTGTCAAGGCCATTGTTTGACAAGCTTCTTTTTTTAGAGTTATAATGTTAATTTGATTATAAAAAGCTTCATTTTTCCAAGCAAAGCCAAGTCAAGCCATAGGTGGACAAGGAGAGGTGATTCCCATAAGTAAAATTCATTGACAAAGGGATCCATTAGACACACAAGCTAAGCATAGCCATAATTACATGCCATTGAATAATCATCATTTAAAAAAGGAGGTAAATGTAGTTTGTTGTCTTTATTTCTTAGTTGTATTTGTGCTTAGCTTTGTTATTACTCACCCAAATAATTAGGCAAGTATTTGTTGCCTTTATTGAGTTATTTTATATTAGGTTTTTGTAATTCCACTAAAAGGAGAAATTTAATAATCTCTTTAATAATCTTATGATACACATATACCCACTGGAAGCATAAACATAGATACATGGGTTCTTAATTTGATACATTCACCCATTTGGGGGCATCTTATACATAGTTCTGATTACCAAGCTACATATTTTTAATCTCTACATCATAAATTTAGCACTATTATATCTTGATATTGATCATCTTACACTACTAAGATTTATTATTTATTAATACTACTCTAGACTCAACTTATGTACATCTTTGCTCTTATACAGACTTGTACCACATGTTCATACATACTTTATTTATTGGTCTAGACTTGATTGTGTATCTATGTAATCCAAAAATTAATTTTTTTGATTGAAATATATTTCAAGAGCATGAAAATAACACAATAATAATGATTTATCTGAGAAGAGATGTTTTATTACTCAAGAATGCAAATACAACCATATGCTTATCTTTGGGAAGAGGTGCTTGATTTCCATTTTGGGTTACATCTTCATTTATACAAATTTTAAAGGTAAGAGGAGGATGTGTAAGGTCACCAATATTGAGGGAGATTAAGTGGTTCAAATTCCATAATTTACAAAAATATAAAATTTGAGGAATTACTATTTTTAAAAACTTACTATTTTTAGACTACATTACTAAAATTAAAATTTAAGGAAATTGCATTGGGTTTTCAATGGTTAAAATAGATTGATCAGAGCTCAATACCATCTCACCATGTTATCCTCATTCTTATCTTTCCAACTATTCAAATGGGGAGTCAATCAGAGTTATGGTGCAAAAGTTATGGCTCTTAAAAGTTTCATCATCAATTGGGGTAGAACCGTCACCTGAATTGTCACCTAAATTGTTTCTTGGATCATTATGATTTTACATCTATTTAAGGAAATTTTAATTTTCCATTGGTATATGGCACTCTACCACTTCATTTCATTGTATTTATGCTTTGGACATGTGACCATGTCTTTGTGTGTGCCTTATTAACTATGTATACAAACATGTGAACATGTCCTTCCATGTGGATCTAAGCCAACCTGATTGATATTTGTGCATGTGGACATTTTAACATGTACTTAAATGTATTTATTTCTCAAATTTAGTGACATGTGCCCATGTTCCTTGTATTTTTCCCCTTGGTCTACTTTATGTGCCTCATGTGTATTGTATGTATGCTTTCATGTATGCATCATGGACTTAACACTTGTCTCTTTCTTTTTGCACACTCCAATTTTAGATGTCACAAGGGACCTCATATATCTCCCCTTCTTATTTGTGTGCCTTGATGGACATCATGTTTCACCCCCTAGGTAGTTACTCAATTTATTTCTCAAATTTTGTATTCATATACATTGTTATATCTATCTTGACAACCTTGTGAATGCTAAATATAACACAAATTGCACATTACAAATTTATTCTCAGACTATCTTACATCATGATATTATGTATGCAAATTATATTGGTGTATTAAAAAAATATCATATATGCTTTAGCTAACACACATCTTTCAAAAAAAATTATTTTGAGGATAGTTTTTGGGTTAATTTTCTATCTAGAACTTCCCCTAAGCATGTTATGAAGTGAGTAGTACCCAAAACGATAGAGCATTGTAATTTCACACAAGACTAAGTTATTATGAACTCACCTAAATCATGTAATAATAAACTAGTTCCCTTAGCTTTTATTACATGAAAGTGTACTTGCCATATATTGGTGCTCAAACATATATCTTATTCAATGACTAACCTAAAAAAGAAATACATAGTTGTGGGCCTAAATTTAGCTAAGTGATCAAACATGATTAAAATTACCATTACCATTATATCTAGATTCCACATTGATCATGATTAAATAACATATATTTTATTCATCATATCTATAATATATCCATAAGTTACAAAACAAATGTATAGTGAAACTCAGTGATACAATTTAGCTATAAACTAGAGTATAGTAACAAGATTACAATGATATCCAGGATTACACCAATGGAATGACATTCAATAACAAAAAAAAATTATAAAAAAAATATCAACAACATTAAAAATTTCTAAACATGGATATTTATACTTAGTTCTCCCTGACCAAGTAGTTACAATAGTTATGACACTTCTAGTGACTAGCTAACAATATCTAATGGATTAAGATTCATGGCATCCATCTACATTATTTTCCTAAGGACCTAGGCCTTTGTACCCCTATATTCCCATTCGATGATGGATACTCATTGCTAAGTGTCTATCTTCATGTAGGCCATTGCTAAACTCATGCAGGATTGAAGTTTATTACATCCCTAAGAATCACTCCTTAACCATTTCCCACTTCCTTTGTACTCCCAAAGTCTTTCATTGATATTCTAAGACCCTCAATTTTAGGTTCTATGTTTATTATGCTTAACCTTTGACTGGGTCTTCTCACACCATGATCTCTTATACATGGTCTTCTACACCTGTATAACTTTTCACTATGATCCTTTCATGCCATGATTATTCTACACCATGCTTGTTTCACACTGCTATCAAAAGAATTAGCCAAAATTCAAGGTCTAACATCACCCCACATTATTTTATTAGTATGTATCAAACTAATCACTAGTTTTGGCTTCAACCAAAATTTAGGGCCAACTTATTTAATCTACTTCTTAACACCTTCCCAATGTGACAAGGTATTGAGAAATTTTGTTGTTATTTATTCAAATGGCCACTTTCAAATTTTTGGTCTCCTCAGGTTGGTTAGGATACTCACTTGCCTTATTGACCAAATGTTCAAGGGATATAAAAGCATCCTTCTAAAATTACAAAATCATGGTGACTTTAGATACAACATATCCTCAGAGTGATATAAAGTTAGAAATTATTTCTTGTTGATGCATTCTTATTATCTCTTCCATAGCTTCAACATCCTTGAATGCCTTCACATGCTCGATGTGATATTTTATTAAAAGGGATATATCAACCAATTATTGACATTAAATCTCTTATAATTAAATCCTATATTTTAAAATTTTACTAGGTGATGTTATCTTCTTTAAAACCCCATCTAGAATTATAATCAGCTCCCTAACTCTGTGCAAGACCCACTTGCACACTCTCACTACTTCAGGAAATTATTCCACTTCCCATACTATTTAATATCTTGGCCTAGTTTACTCCTTATATCATTTAAATCAGAGGTCCATGAGGGTCTCCAACTTGTCAATTGCCTTACCCTCTAAAAATGACTCCATCTACAAGCATCATGCCTTGGCTTAGAATAGATTTACAAATATTTAACATTTTTACCGTGGCTATTATCTCAACCTCAAACTAGCACTTCAACTTAGCTACTTTTTCTTGTAATTTAGTGTAAGAAATGAATTCCTTATTAAACAACTCCACCACCTTGGTATAATTCTGTTTAACATGCATTGCATAATATTCTTGAATAACATTTTTTCATGCTACCTCAAAGGCTAGTTTTAAGAGTATCACACTAGATTATATAGAATTAAGCTGATGGGAATCTATCAAAAGAGTTATGGGAAGCACCACTACTTGCATATCTAATACAAGACTATCAAAAGACATCTCAAAATGGTGTTTTTCATTGTACATGTCAATGAAAAATTGAATATAAAATTGGGTTTGAATAGATACATCTTATAGATCAAGATTGGAATATAGATACAATATCTTTTCAAGGATGCCTATTTGGTATTGGGAGCAGAGGTTGGTGGCTACATCAAACCTTTATGTTTAGACCACATAGTTAATTAGATATTTACATTTTATGGGATCTCTCTCAAGTATCTCAACATCCATTTAATACTCATTAGAATTGGTGTCAATGTCAAGGGCATTCAGTCCTTTTTAAATCCATCCCTCTTTTTGCTAACTGGATCATCAAGCATTAATTATGTCTCCTCAAGGGAGGTCTCTTCCTCTTGTAACAAGGAGAGTTTATTCTCTAAATTTGTGTATTCTTTTACTTTAGCTATCTCCAAGGTCCTTCTTGGTAAATCTTGTATCTCTTTTATGTCACCATCCTTAGGCTCTTTGATTTCATGTTCCAAAGGAGTAGTTTGTATTATTAGCATAGAGCCTTCTAATTATATTTTTGGTGGATATTTTTCTAGTGGAGAAGCCCTCCTTGGTAGTGGAGCCCTTTTTGGTAGTGCCTGGGTAGTCTTTTTCCTTTTTAGAGGTTCTAACTGAGAACTTATGCTGGTATCATGTTTAGAATGATTTTGCTTCCTTTCTATTGGTGGCATTGGGGTGAGTTTCTCTCTTTTACACTCTGTACTTATTGAATATTTCTTCTTTGGTTTAAACATATATAAAATAATATGAATAAAATCCCCAACTAAGGTTTGAGCACTTTGATGTCAGTTTTGTTTGACTCAATATTTTATATATATGGTTTCTTCCTAGGGTATCCATACATCTGAAAAAGAGTGTTAACCTCTAAGTTAATTTATTCAGCTTCAAGTGTCATTAGATGCACATCATAGATTCATTTGATAGAGTTCATAAAATACCATGCCGTGAAACCATAAGGGAGATTCAACTAAGTAGAAAATTATCCATATAAAGCCATCCTAATGCATGTGAGGGAGTAGTGTTGATTTATAATAAACTTGGCTTGATCACCAACCTATGTAGGTAAGTCCTTTGGAATGCACCACTCATTCCCAAAGGCTTCCCTCATCCCATCATGCCAATAATTAATTTTAAGCTTATAAGATAAAGTGATCTAACTAGGACAAGTTAATGCCTTATATCACTTCATAGGGGTCTTTTTCTTGGGTAGGTACACCCATTTAAATTCTCCAAAGGTTTATTTAGGTACACCAATTTCAATAAACAACATTTGTAATAAGAACACACCCCATAGAAACCTATGGTTGGGCATCCAATGAGCCTTCTCCACATCTACTATAATTTTATTAGAAAAATATATCACCTAGTTTTACTTTATCCCCTTGGTAACTTGGTGTGTAAGATATAGGTGGGATACATCGACCTCCTTTCATCTATCTCCACCACCAACATTTGTCATGATAATGTACATGACCAATCATAGGGTGGGGTCATGTAGATTCTTGATATGGATAACATGGCTTTATTTCTAGTAATCAAGTGCCATAGCTATTTTATCTATCTCCATCGAGTCCTCTAGATCATATTCTAGGTCTATGCTAGAACACTATAACCCTAATACCTTACTAATTATTTTAAACATGATTTTCATCTATCACCCAATAATTTAGTTATATTCCTCATACACATGAGAGATTAAAAACTTGACCACTTCGATAGGTTTTCCAAAATAGGGGAGGTTGAATAGTTGAAAAAGGCTAGTAGAATCCAAAACATTAAAGATATTCAAGTTGTATACTAACTCAATCTTCATTTTTTAAAACTCAAATCTATAAATTTTTTGTAGTTACACCTCATTCCTAGGCTATTGATGGCTATAATCAAATATAGTACAAGTGGGCATATTGGATACCTAGTTTTCAGCATGCAACACCATCTCAGGATATTGCATTTATTAAATTAATAAAGGTAGAGGTGTAGGAAATTGAGCTTTCTTTTTCACTTCATGTGCCATCCCTATTCCTTCATCTCCCACACACTTGCATTGTTCTTCAAGTGATTTTTCCCTGATTAGCACCATTTCACCATAAAAACTTATCTCTTCTTCTGGAATGATAGGTAGTGGTTCACTTCAATGGGCCTTTTTATTAGGTCACATCACCTTTAATGGAGCATGAAGGTTGAGGTGTTTCCATCCAGTGTTACCAAATGAATATGTTTTTAATATTGTAGGTGTCTTGACTCTTCTAATTTGATGCCCATTAATGGAAAATACTGACCTTTGTAACTTGTAATTCAATAAATCCAACCTTTATCATCCTTAAAAGTTGTAAAGAGATAGAGAAGCATTTAAATATTCATACAAAAGAAATATTCACACTAAAGGTGGGAATTATTATTTACCTAGTTATCTTATGGTTATGCACTAAATCCTACATATCCCTTGTCCTTATCCTCTTTCTCTTGTGTGCCTTTACATTATGTATATTCCCATAGATCATATCTTGGAACTTCATACATGTAATACCTTGTAGCCCACACTAATTGTGCTTCATGGCCCTCTATAAGAACATAAGTATCAAATTGAAAATGATTAAAAAACTATTAAAAGGATGCAAAACTAAGGTAGTGCTTTATTGAAAATAAGAAATCCTAAACTAATGGTAAATGAATTATCGGTACAAAAAAGAAAGACTTAGGTAGAAAAATATGGCTATAACCGACTACCATTGTAATGACCAGGAATAAATTGGCCATCCAATTATTTCAAGTGACATGCACTAGTGGGATAAATACTATGGATAATAAATGGACCATCCTAGTGAACATGGATCTTCTTGGAGTGGTGCACGAACTTGGAGTCATTGATTAAGACTTGTATTCTAGGAGTAAAAGTATTATTCTTGAGGTGGAAATCATGCCATGCCTTCTATTTGCATTTTTCCATGTCTTGACTCTAATGTGTAAGAAATCAAGTTTCATCTAATTTTAGTAAATCATTTAAGGGAATTTTTGATCTAGGAAATAATTTAGGTGACAATTCAGGTAACAGTTCCACCCCAATTGATGACAAAACTTCTGGGAGCCATAACTTTTGCACCATAGCTCTAATTGACTCACCGTTTAAACTGTTGGAAATCTAAGAATGAGGATAACACCGTGAGATGGCATGGAGATATGATAAATGATGTTTGACACCATAAAACCCAATGGAAGTGCCCCAAATTTCAATTTTAGTAGAGCAGTCTAAAAATAGTAAGTTTCTAAAAATAGTAATTCCTCAAGTTCTGTATTGTTTAAAAGCGTGGAAGTCAAACCAATTAATATCCCTCGAGATTGGTGACCTTCCACATCCTCTCCCTACTTTATAAATAGGTATAAATGAATATGTAACCTAAAATGGAAAATTAGACATCTCTTCCAAGAGATAAACATATAGTTGTATTGTGATCTTGAGTAATAATACATCTCTTCTCAGAGAATTCATTGTTACTATGTTATTTTTGTATACTTGAAATATTGATCAACTAGAACATCTGAGTTTTAGATAAATTTTCAATGATTCTTCATTGTTTATCCATCCAACATGTGTAATGCAAAGAGAGGGAATCAATAACTCTACTAGAAGAACTATCTTGGTACCAAACACAAGATTGAATGATGTACTTTTCTTAAAGTGCTTATAAGTTATCTGATAAGCCCAAAAAACTATAGACACTTTATTATCTCAATCAGTGTATCCAATATTACATATATTTTTTAATGTTATGTAAATATTTTGTTGAACAGCTCAATAGTGTAATTTTATAGGGGATGATATGGTTTGGTCTTAGGGTGAGAAATCATGAATTTAGATAACAGTACTCAGATAGTCTCATTGAGGAAGTGAGTACCATGGTCACTAGTAAAATTCAATGGATAACCTAACCTTGTAATAATATGTTCCTAGATGAAAAGCACTATAGTAGCCATAGTACAACCCCATGTTAGTGTAACTTCAACCTAAAATTTAAGATAATTAGATGTGATTATAAAATATCATGAGCCAGTATACCATCCTACAGGGTTGATGGGGATAACAAAGTCAATAAACCATTTCTCAAAAAGTTCTTATGATATATGAAGTGGTATTGCATCCTATTGATTAGGATTCCCCACACAATGGTAAATGTCACATTTATGCATATAAAGCTTTGCATCTTTAAAAAGTGGAGGTCGCCATAAACTAGCTAACATAACTTTTCATGTGATAGCTTTTCTAACATAATGTCCTCAAACAATACCTTAATGGACCTCATAGAGCACAATAATGCATTCATTTTTCATGATGAATTTTTGAATTAGCTCATCTCATTTAAACTTATAAAGGTATCCTATAATGAGATGAAATGAAGTAACATGAATGATGAGTTACTTCTTGGGTGGAGTGCTTAAAATAGTTGGAGATGATCTAGTAGTTAAAAAATCTGATATACCCTCTAAATCCTCAAGAATGTACAAGACATAAAAAAACTACATGTCAAGTAGGTCATCCTCGATGGTGCATATTGGTTCAATATAATCAATTCTTAAGAGATGGTCAAGACCACAATTGGCCTTACTAGGCTTTACCGTGATGAATAATTAGAACTCTTGAAATAACATGATCCATTGACAAATATGACCATACAAAAAGAGTTTGTTAACCATATACTTTAATTCTTCATGGTCTATGTAGAAATAAAAGGGGTTGGAAATAGATATTATTGAAACTTTGGAAGAGCATAGACCATAGAGAGTGCCTCATGCTCTATAGTGGTATCATTCTTTTTGGATGGATTAAGCTTTCTACTTACAAATTAAATAGAGTAATATAGATTAACCTTAATAGGTTGATAAAGTATCACACTAAATACCATGCCAGAAGTATCAACATAGAGATAGAATGGTCTAATCCAGTGAGGAAACTAGAGAATGGGTGAAGTGATAAGTTTGTCCTTTAAGGCTATAAAATATTCTTAGCACGAGTGGGACTAAATGAAATGTTCATTATGTTTTAGGAGTTCCTTTAGAGGTGTTTTAATACTTGAATAACCATAGATTAATTTATTATGGTACCTAGTATTACCTAGAAAGGCATGAAATTCTCATTGGGTAGTTGGCACTGGTAGATAGAGGACGAGAAAATTTTGGTAGGGTCCACTAGAATTCCATCTCGACAAATAATGTGACCAAGTAGAACACTAAATGAAGTATAAAAAAGATAATCATTTAGGTTGAGATAAATTTAAAGTGTTATGTAGTACTCAATCATAATCTAAAGATTGGAATAATATTCTTTTACCAGGTCGTATACTATTTATTCATCTGGATAAACCTAAAGGAACTTATGGATAAATTATTTAAAGGCCTAATTGACTATTCTCAAGAATATAATAGGGGAATTATTTAACCTAAATGACATGATAATATATGTAAAATACCCCCACTCTATGGAAAGTATAGTCTTATGCCTATCTTCCTATATGATCTAGACCTGATGGTACCTAGAGAAATCATTTGTGATGGTATAAATTTCACACTTAATAACACCTTCAAGGATTTATTTGAAGAAAGGTGTTAGGAAAGGATTAATAATACATGCTACATTAAGTAACCTATAATATACACAAATCCTAATATGACCATCCTTTTTAATGCTTTTCACATAGGGTTGACCCACTCAAACTTATCGATAGGAGTAATGACTCTCACATATAATATACTATAAATTTCTTATTTAACCCATGCATGTAAATTAGGATTTGATAAGTCCATTTCCTGATTAGGTGAGTGCCTTCAACTAGTTTGATATGCATCTTAACCAAAGATGAATAGCTCAAACACTTTGGATATTTTAGTATCGAATCAATAATTTCCCACAATGGCCATATTTGGTGCATCTTCTATGCCAATGTTTTACTTAATGGTTTTAAGTGGTTCCAAGTACAAGTTTTATGTATCTAAAATTGTGTCTCAATTAGTTATAGAACCATACTCTATGTGTCTATCCAAATTATTGGCTGATGGGTTGGGCATATCAAATCTTGTACCTTCATCAACTTAGAATATGACCTTTTGCTTACCATTTTGAATTTATTCTTGAAGTGCTTGATTGATTATAGGTTCTAGTACAAAAGAAGATGATTTATTAATAGGATCATTTAAAGTTGTCAATATTTCTTTTGACACACCATGTATGATTTATATTTGGTCTTCAAAAGGATTGGCATCACTAATGACTACTTGACACATTGCTTACAGTGTAAGACATAAATTCATCCTTGGATATGAATAAGATATTGTTAAAACCATATTATCCTTAAGTAGGTGACAAAATGGGTACCTAGATGTCTCTCTTCATGAAATAACAAGGTCTATCCAAAGTGTACAAAGTGACATAAAATGCATGAACCTATAGATATTCTACTAAAAAAATTTCATCATCCAACCACATTGACTCACATGCCTCCAAGTGAGGTGCTGGTACTTGAATACTACTATTGTTGATAGTACCATGTATCTAATTATCATGATGAAATCAATGATGTAAGGTAAAACATACATGGTCCTAATGAATAATATGATCATGATGAGTTTACCACCACCTTATCATTGTGCTATCAAGAATTTGAATAAGTGATCACATGTGATCAACTCAAAATCATAGAAGTCCTCCAATCACTAGAAAAATTCATAGTCTTCCATTTTCCCATGGAATCATAGAGTTTCATCTAGCCTTTCAAGTGGTGTAGCCATAATTGGTTCATGCATGATTTACCCAATGATAAGATGAAAAAATCTATAACACTTGTGATACTTATGTCAAGTGTCTTCATGAATTTTGATGGCACTACACACTCTCCTAGTAAGGTTGTAGTCATCTTGTGCCCAATAATCATAAGCATTACTCATAGCATTAGAGAGGGAATGTGCATTAGTCTATCATAGGATATCATCAGGGGTGGGATCATAATGTTCACTACCTTGAACTATGACATATATGTGATTAATATCCTCATCAATGTTAATAGGTTTAACATATGGGGGACCATATGCTTGGTTCAATGGGATGATGACACACTAATAAATATTTTTAAAGATGATATATCTTTTCTTGAAGATAAAAGTGACATTGTTATCATAACACCAAGTATGAACCAATAAGTTTGGGAAGTCATTAGCCTCAGCCAATTCTAAAACTTCAAAGTTAGCTTTGAAAGGAACCCTCAAGATATCCACAATGACATTTTTAAGGACAATAATTGATAAATCATGGGTCTTATTGGCCATGAATAATACATTGGGTGAAGGTTTTAAGGTTGGGCTTGTCATCTTTTACACTGCATCTTTTATGAAGACATTGGCCTCAACATCGATGTTGACTAGAATGTCTTGGATTACCCATCCATCGATGGTAGTGTTCGCCAATATTTCTTTGTCCTTATGTGGGATAGGGGAAAGGGAGTATCTTTTTTTTATCATAGTTTAATGAAAATTATTCATTAGGACTTAGTGTTTGTTGATTAAGCTAATTACATAATAGGGTTATAATATCATCATCTAATAGACACTTTTAAAGCTCTTGGAAGTCATCCTATGCTACATCTTGATAATCTATAGCCTTCTACATATCAACACATTGAGAGGCATCATGGTCTTTAAGAAATTGGATCTCATCTTATAATTCCCTTACCAAATTCATAGTATCTTGAAATACTTCATTTTGTTCCTAAGCATCAAGATACATAGTTGCATGAGGCTTTTTTCACTTTAACTTTTCAATAGGTGGAATGGATTTAGACTAGGACTACCCACCACTAGGAATTATAATATTAACTTGGTAGGTTGTTAGAGTGATAGGGCATAGTCACTAGTGTTTCTTCTCAATACATATCATACCAAAACTATTCTCATTTATTTATTTTGTAATGTCCATGTAAAAATTAGGAAATTTCTCTAAATAGCACTCATTTTTATAAAAAACACATGTTGGATAGACTAAGTAGTCTTGCTAGTAGTGATTTAGAGAACCACATTTGTAGCATGTTCATGGTAGAAAGCATCCACCTCCTTGTCCTCAACCTCGTCCTTACCCATGATAACCACCATTATCTTCATTATTTGAAACAAAATCCTAACATGTATCATGCATGTGCATCACATGATTATCACTGATGAGTTAAAAATCATTGGTGTCATGCGTCTATGCATTGCATATCTTAATTTTGAGTTATGTGGCCCATTACAATAAAGGACAAGCTCAAACATCATGTTTAGCCTATAAAATCTCACATGACTGCTTCAGTATAATGCATATAGCTTTACATAGACAATTATTTATATTATATACCCTAGACTCATAATCGATACACCATAGACCATTATGAGTTTTGATGGGTGTCATTATTACCCCTTCATTTAACCAACTTATGTTGGTGTCAATTCTTACTAGGGAAGTGTCTAAAGCTATTTACAGTAAGGCAATTTATTGATATTAGGTTAATGTTGATGGCATAAAATTGCGCTAGGTCTTAGCCAATCAACAATGGGAAGTTTCAAGCAGTGGGACAATGCGGCTTGAAACAACCTCCAAGTTTTAAAGAAGTTGGTCTCTTCTATTTTATAGGTGTTGGGGAAAAGGGATAGGAGACTAAACAGAAACACAAAATGCAAGAATTAAAACTAACTATGGTAATGCACCTGAGAGTAATCCTAATCCTAACCTGAGCACAGAGAAACTATTATATGATTCAATTAAATTTAAGAGTAGACAGGTGCATGATCAATGTAAATGACTAGAATAATAGAAACAGAGACTCATAATAAGGGAGTCTTTTACTGAGATACAGGAATTGTTAATAAAGGCATAGTGTTCAATCTTCTTAATAGAACCTTTTAATCACATAAGAGCACAAAAGTCATGCACAGTTAGTTAGAACTTCAGATTCTAGAAAATGAGACAAAAGCAAATAACATTTACAATCACAACACTAGCAAAACTATAACATAAACTACTACATAAATGACACAGATAACACCAACCAAGGCATGGAGCTTAAATTTCCTTCATTCATTCAGCCACATAAAGGGCATAGAAACATGCATGATTATATCAACTTTACAACTTCAAGAAATCAAGACAAGAGCAAATGATATTACTAGTCAAAATTACAAGAAGTCTAAACCATCAAAAATCTCCCCACTTTTAGATTTTACAATTCTGCTTATATAGCCTCAGATACCTCCTTGATCATCCCCTTTCTCACACAATTTCACTCTGTCCTTCACTCGTAGGAGACAAAATAGATGGCACATTCAATGCCTTGGATGCATTCTATTCTTATCAAGAACTGCCCTTACCATGGCATGGCAATCCATGTCTAGTATCTTTCTTTGCCCCTGAAATTCCTCGTTCCATCACCTCTTTGGCCACTTAATTGTCTACTCTATCTCCATTATTAGGGGACAAATAGATGGTGCCTTCAAAGCTTGAGAGCCCCAATAATCTACTTGGTGTATTGTTCTATTTATCAAGAATAACTTCTGCCTATTTTCCCTCCCTCTCTACTGTAGCAGATAGGTGGACATGAGGACACTTAGTCAATCTATGACATTTCTCTCCTTTTGATCTAAAAAGCACCAGAGGGTGACACTTGGCCACTTCCACTTTATTTATATTTCATTAAGGAATGCTCTTCCTTTGACACCTATCACACTTTGCTTCCTTGATACTCTCTAGCTTTACTAAAACATAAGTCAGTGCGTTATTTGCCTTGGCAACCCCTAAGAAAAGATGGATGCACATGGTAGTCTTCACTCATTAACACTCAACACTTCATCGGTACTTTGAAATATCATCTGGGACCCACCACAATCTTCATTTAGTGATTAGGTTTGAAGGTGATCTCTCAGAAGTTGATATGTGGTGACCTCTGCTACTCCTGGGAAGATACGTGGCATCTTTCATTTCTCCTACTAGGGGTATGTGGTGCCTTTCACTTTCTTTGGGGATGGAGTAGAAAGGGGCCCAAAAGGTGACACTTGGTAGCCTCTGCTACACTTCAATACTTACAAAAATGAATGATGCCTTTATGCATTGAATGGAAAGCATTAGACCTAGGAATTGAAACAAGGCTCTCAAAAATTGACACGTGGTATCTTCCACTGCTTCTTCAAAAGGGTAATTCAGGGCCTCCACAACTACCACCTGGAACTTTTCATTTTTTCTATTGCTTAGCTCATCAAAGTTCTTTGTCAAAATAGAAAATAGAGGTACCTCTATGATATGTGGGTGCTGACATGTGGTACATTCCATTTAACTGCTATCGAGTACGTGGCATGATCCTTGGTTCTCTAGAAAGCCACAACAAAGTCCTCAAAAGTCACCAAATGTCCATCTTCATCACCCAAAAAATGACACTTGGCCACTTCCACTTGAATCCAATACTTAAGCCAAAATTGAAATGGAAAGAACAAAAAGGGAAAAAAGGGACCGTGCTCTGAGGATGACACTTGGTAGCTTCTACTGCACTTCGACACAGGTAAAAATGAACCCATCCTCTACTTCAAAACTTTGTAGCTCATCCAAGATGAATAGGAACCAAAATTTTAGTGCTTGAACCAAAAGATAAATTAAATATGGTGTAGAGTAGGAAATTACTCTATAGTTATTGGTGACCATCAGTGTTTTTGAGCCTACTAAAAAAGAACCCAACTCCCACTCAATCAAAATTTCAAAATTTATAGCTTCAAAAGAGTTATCTAGAAGATAGACCACTCATGGTTAGATAATCCTTGTTTGCTCTACAACTCATCAAAAGCCAAGTCCAAGCTAATGAGATCCTTGTGCGAGAAGGTTTGTAGGATCTGGGTAGTGGCTTTCATCTTAGATTCTAGCCAAAAAATGGGAATCAGAATAATCTCAACTTCTGATGCTAAGGAATCATCTTACAAGCTCTAGAAAACTATCTGGTCCCTTTGTTTAGCTAGCAGCAATGGTTGGAGCTAATCAACCATCAAGATCATCCTTACGTTTGGAAATGGGGAAGGCAAGCCTAGTTGCACCAAATCTTCAATATGTTACCTCATCTCACCGATGCCTTCCTTCATGACATCAAGGCAGCTTCTATAATTGTTGGCTGTGGCATTGTGACTGAGCTCTTCATTGATCCATTTTGTGGTAGCCATTCTGCCAGGGATCCTCGTGGCTACCAATATCACATCCCTTAAACTATAGAGCTTCTCTAGTATGAATGAGAGTCTATGACTCTCTAAGAGATCATGGCTAGAGTGCTCTATACTAGATTTTCAACCCTTTCACATAATTGTTGTTCATTGTGTAGGAAGGTGAAAAGTGGCCTGAGCTGGATAATCTCAAAAGAGATCCTTACCCATGCCAACTCATAGAGATCCTTCACTATCGACATGACTCTGACACCTCTGGGTCTATTGGTCAGCTTGATTGCCAACTGCACTACCCTCTATTACTCTATTCTTCTAGCAACCCTTACTGTGATTGGGTAACCTACAGTTGGAGTCCTTCGACTCTTCCCTACAACATTGCATTTTCCCATCGTAGAGCTATAGTTATGTCTTTGGTAAGTGTAAGCTCCATCTTTAATGAATCATTTTGGGCCTGAATTGCCCATTGAGTCTAGAGGGAAATAGTATCTTGCAACTATTTCTATAGATTAGTTATTTCATTATGCTTCTAGTTTATTTATTTGGCCAAACTATTATAGTTTTCCTTTTCTTGGGCCAAATTGGCCTCCATCTTTTATAGTCTCCTTGATTTCTTCAAGTAATGTTCTATGAATATAGAAGTGGATTCAGTTAGTAGCTTGACTCTATCTTGAGGCCTGAATAGGGACATGTCTATGGCCATTAGATTCATGGTGTAGTCTTCTGGCTACATTTGCTCACTTGGCCTAGCAATGTTGGGTGACAAATGGGTCACCATCAGCTACTATTGAATGGGGTCAAATTATGACCTCAAATGTGGGACTGTCAGTGCTTTATTCTCTTTACTCCTCTTTTTTTCTAATCAAGCTTCTCTTTCCCTCCTAGCAGTGTCAGCCTATGTCTGGAAAGTGGAAGGGGACGCAATATGTCCCCTTGCAAAAGGAAATCCTTGTGGTAGGCCATATTAGAGAGCCATTGGTTGTGTAGGGGTGAGCTTCAAAGGCATCTTCTTGGGAATGGAAGGGGGAAAATGGGGTAATGTGAGGGCTTGAGGTACTAATGAGGGGGCAACTCATGAGATGAGAATGATAGTAGTGGTAGGAGGTGTCACTTGGCTGGGTGGAGACACTATGCTAGTAGGGTGGGGAATAGGTTGAGAGGGAGGAGGGGGAGGAATACTTACCTATGGGGAGGTTATTGTGGTCTATGTTGAAGGTTCCTCCTCCTCTAGATCTAATTAGAACTACACCCTTCTTCATTTTTGGGGTGTCTTAGCATCTGGCTACATTTGTCTCCCCTCTGCTTCTGTTGTTGTTGGTGGTGCTTGCAAGGAATTGGGGACTTCAATTACTCCTGCCTATGGGGTGGCCTATGGTGGTGGAGATGCCACACTTCTTGGTTGTTTTGTGGTAGATGTAGCTTGCTCTGAAGCTTATGGTTGTTGGCTTGGTCCTACTCCAGTTACTTTTTGTTCCACCCTAAGTGTCAATGTTGGGCTTGTGTCTAGGCTAGAAATAGGGGATGGATGCCATTCATCCCAAAGTTCTTCCCACCTTTCATCTGAGTCCACACCCCCAAAAGTATGGGTGGTTTGGGAGATTTCTTGCCTATATTTCCAATAGGCTTCAATTTTTTCTATGTCCCAAACTTTGTTTCTCAGGCATCCTTCTCAAACTAGAGGTCATCCTGGCCTTAGGATCATATTCCCTCTATTTATCATAAAAGGTCTCCCATGGCCTATTCGGTGGGAGAGGCAAGTCCGTTAACTCAACATAGAGACCAGGGGTGTCTTCTATAGGATTTTTCCTAGTTTCCAAATAGGGGCAGCTTTCATGCATGATCTTGGTTCCAATTTTGTTTGTCCTCACTATGGAGGCTATGTAATCTAATGGGTCATAAACCCACTTTTCTTTGATCAATAGGAAGCCCAGGGAAGTTAGCTTCCTTAGCAACATGGTCTTGGCTTCTTTGGCCTCTAGGCTTACATTGCCTGCCATCCAAGGGAGGTTATACATTATCCTTTTCTTCTTCCTAGAGCTAAATTAATTATCAACCATTGATACTTACCTAGTGATTTCCAAGAATGCTAACCGAAGAGTCAAAACTTTTGGGAGCAACACTAGTTCCCCACAGAATCCATGGACCCTTAAGGTCATGTGATGGGCCTCGAAATAGTAATCACATGGGATGGGACAACTAACCAAGAGGTTCATGACACTTGGGAATAACCTATTTATAATAGGCTTAGGGTTAAGGCAATGGAGGATAGGGGTGATGAATAATTCCCAAAAGTCATATGTGTCACTAGTTTTTGATAAAATATGCATCCATGGAAACACAGGGATGGTTCTTTGGGGTCGAAGGCTAGGTCATATAGGTTCAGGCTCATAAATTAGGAGAAGAGGTTAGGGTTTTGGTGTAGAATGAGGTGGAACAGAAAGGAGGAATACCTGAATATTCCTTATGCCCTAAATTGGGTGAGCTACTCGACCATTGAGAAGGCAAGGTGCTTGGAGAAGTCAAGACGGTACTCTTGTGTCTTATCAACTATTTTTATCCTGAAGAGGATGGAAATTTTCTCTATGTATACTGATGCATCATCTTTCATGCCAAAGATGAGAGCCATCATTGATAGTGCATCTTGGCTGGCAGGCGTGAACTGAGTCCTTGAAGTAGGGAGCATAGGCATAGTTGTGTCACCATCAGTCATTTGCAACTTAGGCCTCAAAAACCTTGCCTGAGTGTTGACATTTACCCATGTTCTCTACACCCTCTTAATAGTGGGAAGGTGGGAGTATCATCATATCATAGGGCAAGCATGTCCCTAATCACTTGAGGGGTGACTTTTAGCATGAAGGGGCCTTACTAGATGGAGCAAGATTGTGGGTTGAGCAAGCCCACACATAGTTCAATTATATCCAGGCATGGGTGCACAACTGGGACAATGAACTACACTAGTTGTGAGGTCCAGATCCTCATCTCGAATGTTTCATATTGCCTTGCATGGGCTCTCTATAGGCACCTTTGGTGTGCCCCTTCTCAGAGGTTCTTGCCATTGGCTCTCTGTAGAATTAGGTCCATGATTTTGTCTGCATAGTCCCTAACTTTGGATGGGTCACTGGTTTGGCTAACTCCCAGGGCTTTGGTTCTTGGGTAGCTTCTTGGTGCCTACACAGGAGCTACAGCATATGATCTACTCACCAACAATCTGTTTAGATATCTTGGTGTCCCTGCTCCTTTTTGGGATGATGATGCTCTAGCCATTTTTATATCTCTTTTGTAATACCTGATATGAACTTTGCTCAAGATAAAAACACGCTTGCTGAAACAATTTCACTGGGTGCTAACAATTGCAATGAGTAAGATATTTTTTTCAAGAATGCTTGAGAGTTGTAAACTTTAAAATATGCTAAGGGGATATTTTTGGGCCGATCAAGTCCCAAATGGCATTAATTATGGGTGATCATTAGCAAATCCTACTCAATCTTTGAGAAATAACAAGACAAACTT
The DNA here is from genome assembly GCA_037957365.1 of Torreya grandis. Lineage (NCBI taxonomy): Eukaryota > Viridiplantae > Streptophyta > Pinopsida > Cupressales > Taxaceae > Torreya > Torreya grandis. The sequence goes on from JARHVA010003169.1 coordinate 601,785, forward strand.
GTTATGTGGTGCAAGGTACCTTAGATATCTCAAAAGATTTGGGGAAGCATTTATTGTAGAAAAAATAAAGAATTAAAGAATTCCTAAGATGCTAAATCTGCGTTTAAAACACTTATTTTAAAAGAAAGTGGGAAAGCAAAAAACAAAACAAGGTGATGCAGAAATGGAAAATACCTAACTACATTAATTACAAATCTTTATTTTCCTTCAGGATCAAAAACAAACTTTCCCACATCCTCTTTATGACAAGTCAACTTGTGTTGCCATACCAGTGATTGCAACAGATATGTCGTTGATGGAATGTTCATTGTACTAGCCACATGGGTCTACCTGCACTCAAACGAGTCTAAGCAAATCATGTATTTGACATCTACGAACTCTTCTTGTCCTTGAATGCTTGTCGAATGCTAATTCTTCATGCTATCAGGTGTCATCAAGAAATCATTGGCTATTGATTCTTTACTCTATGCCTTTTGATATCCATTATTTCTTGGCTCATCTCCTTCAAATTCCAGCTTTATTTCATCATCATGCTCTGTGATGACTGCATCTTCTTGAAAGGGTGAATCTGAAAGCTGGCATGCTTTTTGCATAATCAGATGAGTGTCACAGTTGTCGTCTCCATATCTAGCCAATCCATAGCCTTCCTGAATGATAGCATCACCTGTCTCAATGACTTGGTAAAGGGGGTATCCATATTCCTCCATGTCTTCTTGCAAAGTGAGAAAGAAGTTAGAAATGATCTCCTCCTCATTTGAAGTTAAAGAAAAAGCTTGTGGCTTATCCTCTTACTCATTAAAGGGGGTACCTATGGTGATTTATTCCTAATCTGTACTTATGGAATCCTCTTGACTAGCCATGAATTGAGCATACTCCTCTGCATACTCAGCTGCTTCCTTCAAAATATACTCTTCTTCAAAAAAGGATAAAGAAGAAGGCTATGATGGAAAACAAGTAGCCTCTTAAGGAAGGGTAGAAGGGTTTTGAGGGGAAGGTGAGAGTTTGGGGACCTCTTCCCTTGCTACTGTCATAGACTTTGCATTATTGGGGAAGTGATCTTGACAAGTTTGACCCTGCTCATGAATAGGGGTGACATATGTTTGATATGGGATTTGTGGTGGTGGATATGAAGTTTGGTAGACTTGGCAAGACTGGTTCTCATGAACACTTAGCCTCTCTTCTAGAAATTCAATCAATCCACACACCTCTAGTATTTCATATGTAAGCTCTTACCAATTTTTCCTTTCAATGGGGTCCCACTCACTTTTGATCAGGTCAATTACTTCCCTCACTTGATAGATGACATGACAAGGAATTTCTTGGCCATATTCCCTTCTGCTATCAAGCTCTAATACATATTTATTAAAACCCATCAATGCTTTTTTGAAGGTGAAAATAAAGCTAGGTTGGGCATGACATGTGGCATATTAGGGGACTAGTCATAATATTGGTATAGCTCATAACCGTCTGCATCCTTGTTACTTGACATGGTTCTAGTAGAAGCCTATTCTTGATTAAATATATAAGGAGAATAAGAAGACTCATAGCTATGAGTAATAGAGTTATACATACCAAAAGGTGATTTCTTGATGATACCGCTTGATCGGCTGATGACTCAGAGTCATTGTTGGTGTTGATGAAAACCTCCAAAGGCTAATTTAGCTAAAGAACCACCAAAAATTCTTTAACTTATTAAAAGATCTGTCCCATCAGGCATGCCAGAAACTATTGATGGCATAAAATTGTGCTAGGTCTTAGCCAATCAATAATGGGAAGTTTCAAGCTGTGGGACAATGCGGCTTGAAACAACCTCTAGGTTTTAAAGAAGCTGGTCTCTTCTATTTTATAGGTGTTGGGGAAAAGGGTTAGGAGACTAAATAGAAACACAAAATGAAAGAATTGAAACCTAACTATGGCAATGCGCCTGAGAGTAATCCTAATCCTAACTTGAGCATAGAGAAACTATTATATGATTCAATTACATTTAAGAGCAGATAGGTGTATGATCAATGTAAATGACTGGAATAACAGAAATAGAGGCTCACAATAGGGGAGTCTTTTGTTGAGATACAAGAATTGTCAACAAAGGCATAGTGCTCAATCTTCTTATTAGAACCCTTCAATCACATAAGAAGCACAGAAGTAACACACATCTATGTAGAACTTCAAATTCTAGAAAATTAGACAAAAGCAAATAACATTTCCAATCACAACACTAGCAAATATACAGCATAGACTACTGCATAAATGACACAGATAACACCAACCAAGGCATGGAGCTTAAATTCCCTTCATTCATTTAGCCACATAAAGGGCACAGAAACATGCATGATTATATCAACTTTACAACTTTAGGAAATCAAAACAAGAGCAAATGATATTACTAGTCAAAATTACAAGAAGTCTAAACTATCAAAAATCTCCCCCCCTTTTAGATTTTACAATTCTACTTATATAGCCTCAGATTCCTCCTTGATCATCCCCTTTCCCATGCAATTTCACTCCATCCTTCACTTGCAAGAGACAAAATAGATGGCACATTCAATGCCTTGGATGCATTTTGGTCTTATCAAGAACTGCCCTTATGACAGCATGACAATCCATGTCTAGTATCTTTCTTTGCACCTAAAATTCCTCATTTCATCACCTCTTTAGCCGCTCAACTATCTACTCTATCTCTGCTATTAGGGGACAAATAGATGATGCCTTCAATGCTTGAGAGCCCTAAAAATCTACCTAGTGCAATATTCTATCTACCAAGAATAACTTCTACCTATTTTCTCTCCCTCTCTGCTATAGCAGATAGGTAGACATGAGGACACTTAGTCAATCTATGAAATTTCTCTCCTTTTGATCTAGAAAGCACCAGAGGATGACACTTGGCTGCTTTTTCTTTCTTTATATTTCATTTAGGAATGCTCCACCTTCGACACCTATTGCACTCCACTTCCTTGATACTCTGTAACTTTACTAAAACATAACTCAGTGCGTTCTTTGCCTTGGTAACCCCTTAGGAAGGATGGATGCACATGGAAGTCTTCAATCATTAACACTCGGTGCTTCATTGATACTTTGAAATATCATCTAGGACCCACCACAATCTTCATTCAGTGATTAGGTTTGAAGGCGATCTCCCAAAAGTTGATACGTGGCGACCTCCGCTACTCTTGGGAAAATACGTGGCATCTTTCATTTCTCTTGTTAGGGGTATGTGGTGCCTTCCACATTTCTTTGGGGATGGAGTAGAAAGGGACATAAAAGGTGACACTTGGTAGCCTCCACTGCACTTCAATACTTATCAAAATGAATGATGCCTTTATGCATTGAATGGAAAGCATTGGACCTAGGCATTGAAACAAGACTCTCAGAAATTGACATGTGGTGGCTTCCACTACTTCTTCAAAAGGGTAATTTAGGGCCTCCACAACTGCCACCTGGCACTTTCCATTTTTTTTTGCTTAGCTCGTCAAAGTTATTTGCCAAAATAGAAAACACAGGTGCCTCTATGATACATGGGTGCTAACACATGGTGCATTCTGTTTAACTGCTATTGGGTACATGGCGTGATCCATGGTTCTCTGTAAAGCCACAACAAAGTCCTCAGAAGTCACCAGCTGTCCATCTTCATCTCCTGGAAAATGACACTTGGCCGCTTCCACTTGAATCCAATACTTAAGCCAAAATTGAAATGGAAAGAACAAAAAGGGCAAAAAGGGACCATGCTCTAAGGATGACACTTGGCAGCTTCCACTACACTTCGACACTTAGGTAAAAATAAACCCATCCTCTACTTCAAAACTCTATGGCTCATCCAAGATGCGCAAGAACCAAAATTACAGTGCTCGAACTAAAAAATAAATTTAATATGGCGTAGATTAGGAAATTACTCTACAGTTAAAAATACTATTTTTTAGGGATTTGATGCTATACTAATCTAATCTTATCTCTAACTCCTAAATTAATGTTGAAAGGAAATAATCTTGCTAGAAAAATAAACAAACTAATCTAGACTTAATTAAAGAATCTCAAAATAATCAAACACTACTACAAAATTCTCCTAAACTAGATTCAAATTCACACTTGTAGAATAAAATTAATCTTAAATCACACTTGAAAAATTAAAATAACATCATATCCACATTTGCAAAATAAAAATTATAAGAATACATGTATGTATGTATGTATATATATATATATATATATATATATATATATATATATATAGTCTTAATTTAAATAAACAAGAATTGACTTATAAATACCAAAATAAATCTCTTGTCTCCTTGGTGAGTGGGCCCTTGCTCACTCTCAGATATAGGTTCAAATCAACTCAGCTCTAAGATATTGCTTTAACTTATGAATTGAGAAAGGAAACTACTGCAATGCTTTTATATTCTAAAAAATAACCAAAATTATAATATTTATATATGTAGGCATAAAAATTATAGATCCAATCATTGATCTATCTATTTATTCTATGCAAAGAAACTAGTTATCCCTACATTTTAGGTAACAACTTGACTGATTAGAAATAGGAAGATATTCTAGAGAGATTGGGCAATATAGTTAGAATAGAGGGACATTGCAATGAGATCTTTGAGGAATAAAAAGATCCTATCAGATAAAAACTACCACACCTAAATATATTTACTGATCAAATCCATACATATATGATATTCATATATTTTATCTTTTGCATTGCAACCTAGAATAATAACTTCCAAAAATAGAAGACTAAATAGAAATAGACAACTATTTATATACATGCACATAAATGAAAATGTCAAAAGGAGTCTTCTAGATTATTATGAAGAAGGTGGAGAAGCTATATGAACACTTTGAAACTTGCTAAAATAAATCATGGAGCAAATTGGGTCAATCTTTAGAAAAACTAGTGAAATCCATAGCTTGCTATCAAAATCTGTAATTGACTATCAAAATCCATAGCTGACTATCAAAATCCACAGCTGATTGTCAAAATCTATTTCTAGGTGTATAAATCTTTAGAATTCATAGCTGAGTCTTAGATTATTGGTTCTTTGTCTTAGATCATCCTTATCTTCATGAAATCTTGTCAAAAATCATATTAATACTACTATTGCTTGTACATATCAAAATGTGGAGCCTAAAACATGAAAATGGTTAGAAAATAGTGCAAAGAAGATATACTTAGACTTTACATGAGTTTATATAGATAATATCATCTATTTCCTACCTTATGCTATTTTTAAATATCAATATTACATATAATTCTCAACCATTTGACATATTTAAGGCTATAAACTATAGCAATAATGAGTCATTTTATGGACTCATCATCTCCCCCACCCCTTACCTTTTACATGTCCCATTTGAAAACTAGCATCCTCATTCTTCATAGTTATGAATTATCTATTACAACTTAAGACTCAAATCATAGATGAAGTATAGAACTTGAATTATCCTATAATGATGAGGAGTGAAGCCCATATCCCTTTGTATAAAGTGAAACCAAAATACAAACTATTCCTTAGACTATGTTCCTATATTATATCATTGGGACATAGGGGAGAGTAGTAAGGGATGTCTAAACCTCATCCCTATCTATGGATTTATTCCATCCCTTTGTAAAACATTTTAAATTATCTACATAATGACCTTGGCTCTTCTCAAAGACCAATGAATTGTAGTGGGTGAAAACACGTCTCTTCATCTTAACGGAAATAATAGAATATGCCCACATTGTCTACAAGTAACCACCACATCATCAAAATTATGTTGAATAAACAAGTCAAAGTTGAAAATTCCATCTTGTAAGGTAGAGAGATAATGATCACAAACTTTTGGCTGTTGATAAAACCTGTGAAATTTTTATAATATATATTGTGTATTACCAAATTGAGGCTTGATGCATAAAACAACATCTTATGCAATATTAGTATGATCATCATATATTTCCTACCAAGCAATATAATTTCTATATGTAGACAAAAGATCTCTCATTTTAATTTCTTCCACAAATAGGTTTACTAAGAAATCATTTGTATTGCCTAAATTAATGTCACACAAGTAGAATTTACAAAGTATATCTTGCCTTTAAGGAGTATTTTTTTTAATACTATCATGAAATCATCACTGGTATTTATTTCATGTGGTACTTCAAAATATATATGTAATAATTTCCATCAAAAGAACTATTCATGTAAAAATAGACTATATGCAAAAGAAGGGACTCTACAAGATAATAGTTTTTCACTTAGTTGATAGATAAATTAGAGAGTTTGTTTAACCTATTATTTCTTTTGAGCTTATGTCAACTCCTCCTACACTTATTATTTCTCATTTTTAATAAGATGATTTTCCTTCCTAAGTAGATGATTCTATCTTTTCATTTCTTCAAGTTTTGAGTATACTTACTCCCATTGATTTTTCACATCTGAAACAAACAAAATAGTTTGATAGCTTTGTTCTGTCATGACTTTATGAGGAACATTAAAAGATATAGAACCTATTTGAGTCTTTAGTCTATCATTTTCCATTTCAAATTTAACAATATTTCTCCTTAAATAAATAATCTCTTCTTCAAGTGACTTGGTATAGTTCCATTCATCAATAATTTCATCTTCTGCATCATCCACTTTCTTCAAGGATTACATTTCTAGGTTTTTAGTTTATTTCATTAAATGATAAATCAAAAAATATTTGTTTTGAGCTACACAATTTAGTTAAGCTATATCTTTTACATTTTGTTTAACAATGCTTCTATCTAGGACAATGATAGAGCATGTTTGAGTTCCACATCATTTGTCTCCTTTGAATGTTGTCCTTCCTTTTCATTTACTAAAGATTTTCATTTATCCCTTATTTACTATATGGAAGGAGTAAGAATTTCATTAGGTATAGTTTCAACAAAGTCATCAGCAAAGTCTTCATCTGGAAGAGGGGTTTCCTCTTCTTATCTATTCTAGGCTTCACTAGTAGTGACTATGGGGTTTTGTCTCAGGCTATCTAGTGTCTCTACAATAATGGTCTCATCACTATCAACTACCAAGATCAATTTTATTCTTATCTTATGAGGAGGAAGGGTTTCTATATGTGAGGTTTCTTTATTTTTTGGCTGGGAGGAAAGGTTTGAAAAAGACTCATCTTTAACTATGTGAATGGGTTCTTGAATAGTAGTATCTTGAAGAATATGCTAATAGATTTTGGTAAAAGGTCAAGTCTCAATTTTTTACTTTTTGGATCAGGAGGTGAGACTATATGAGGAGGTCTTAGGGTTTGTAATGGAATAATCTTGACTGAGGATCTTGTGCTATAGGTGGATTAGAGGCAATTTCTTTGGAAGAAATTTTTGGTGGGGTTTTTAAACTAGAAGCATGCATATGTGAAGGAATTTGTTTAGTAGGCTTAGTTGTTTTTCTATTTTTTCTTTCATGGAATTTATCCCAAGCTTCCATTCTATTTTCTTGCTGAAAAAAGTGATGTTGGGTAATGAGTTAAAAAAACCCATGATGACATATAGCAGAGGGATTTTTGGCATATCTCATGACTACTACCTGAATAGATCCTAGGAGAAATGAAATAAAATTTATTTTGTGCTCAGGTTGTTGAACACCATATATCAAATGAATTAACATTCTTAACACCATACAACTCAACACACTACATTTCCCTTCACATGTTAAATATTTAATGAGCCAAGAGGAAACTAACCTCCATGGTTTAGTTAAATATTCTCTGTTAACCCCGTTTATTCTTCCTTTGACATCTTCCACGTAGACTAGTATTAATTATCCTTCACTACTAAAAATCCTGATGAGATCATTGAATGAAGATCTTCCTACTATTTGTGTTCCTTCATTTGGAATCCCTGATAATTCACTAAGGACCTATGTGGAAAAGGGTATTTGGACACCTCAGACTATGGAGAAGTTAGGTTTCAAGTGAAATATAAATTCAATCACCAATGCCTCATCAAACCCATAGAATTTGAGAAAAAACTTGAGCCATTTAGTTACTTCTAATATATCCTTCACTAGTTCATCTCTCAATAGCTCACTTGCATCCTCTAGTTCCAATTTATTTTTCAACCCCATTTTGAATTACAGGCTTGCACATGAGACAGTCAATTTTTTTTCACTTTGATTTCAGAAGAAACTAGACTATGCAAGAAAAGTGAGTAAACAACAATAATATCCCTTTTGGGTTTAGACTATGGACATTACTCAAAGCTTGCCAAGTAATGATAACAACATTAATTTGAAGTGATGATGGTGTATGATTGCTCCTTTTATTTTTTTTTGAAATCATTCCACTATCAAATCCTTTAAATCCTCTTCTTTAGTTTTTATATATGATATATTATTATAATGACGTGTCATTATGGAGAACTTTTTATGACTTAAAGGGACATTATTTGTATCACATGTTTTGAGATTTCAAAATATAACTTTTTAAATGACCCTTTACTGATATCATGAAATGTTCTCCTCAAATCACCTTATGATTTTTTTTTATTCCAATAGGTTTGAGCAAATGCATGTAATCTTAGACATATAAACTTAACACTTAACACAAAAATAAATACTTTATCTTATAAATCTCAGTATTGTCCTTGTCAGTCTTACCTATTCTTTCACATAAAATTGCATGAATTAGTCATGAAAAATAATACAATAGATAATAGCATTAAATTTATTGATTTAAAACCAAATTTTTTAATTCATTATATATTTTATATATATATATATATATATATATATATATATATATATATATATATATATATATATATATATATATATATTAGTTTTTTTCCTTTGACCAACCATGTGCTAGTTTTTTGGTCAAGGCTCATTATTAAATGCATGAACAATCAATAAGCTCATTTTTTACACATGATTCTCAACAATGTCTTGAAAGATTTTCATTGTTGATTTTTTTAATATTTTTTATACTTTTTAATTTTTGATAATTTTTAGAGAAGAGGGGAATTATCTTTCTTTATCCATGCTAATTTTATATTCAAATATCTGTTACCATGGAATATTTGAGTTCTTTTATGGTACCAAATTCATTTTGTACCAACTGAATGAATTCCTCTGTTATAGTAGGCTTCTGATATAGCTTTAACTGATGTCCATTAACAAGAAGTGTTTTCTAATTTCCATCTATAGGCAATAACTGTATTGAACCATTATTAATTTTTTTTACTATTTGAAATAGACCTAACCATATAGTTCAGAGCTTACCTTTGAAATGTTAATATTTGGAATCATATAAGAGTGCACAATCTCCTTCTTTGAATTGCCTTTATTTTATTTACAAGTCATTCCATTATTTCTTCTGATACTAAGTCATTTTTATTTGTTTCTATATACAAGTCATGCCATTATTTCTTTTGATACTATGCCATTTTTATTTGTTTCAAGGCTTCTATCCTCATCTCATCCCATTCATTCAACTATAACATTCTTTCTTTTTATGCTTCATCCAAATCAATTACTACTTCTCATGTAGTCCTTAAAGTTTACATTTCAAATTCAATTGAAATGAGAGGTTTCTGATCATAAACTAATTGATATGGTGAAAAATTAGTAGTGGTCTTCTATGTGGTGTTGTATGCCCAAATAACTTTTGGAAGTTTGGCTACCCAGTTCTTCTAGCTACTACTGACTATCTTGGTAAGGATATTCTCCAATTCTTGTTGGAAAAACTTGAAATATTACATTGTTTGATTAATGTAATTATATAGTTTGGTATCGATAGTTAGAGATTTGTTATCTTATCATTGTCATCACTGGTTAAGTTATATTGTTCCATAACCATTATATAGTTATGAATTAATTCTAATAATGTATATATTGATCGTTGTTGATAAATAAAATATCATAAAAACATTCAATCATTCTACATTCATTCTCTTTCATTGGTATCAGAGCCAAAGCCTAATGTGTAGTATGAGCCTAAAATTATAGGATGTGTCAAGCATTTATGATCTTCATATAGGAAGGATGCCTAAAGATTGGGTTGTAGAAGTGATGGAGTCTAAAAACATAGTAGAGCATTAAAGTGCATAAATAAGTGAAAAAGAGATAGCTAATGTGGGAAGTTAACCAAGAAAAGAAAAGCTATCATTGATATCTCAAGATCTTTCCAAGCTTGAACAATGTGAACTGATAGAAGAAGAGTAGTGAAAAGATTATTTTTGAACTACGTAGCCTACCATCTTAGCCTACAATCCTTGAATCAAGACAAGTGAGGAATCAAGCATCGACATATAAAAGAAAGAAGGCAAGGTACATCTTTCTATTTTTGAAAGAATAAGTATTACCTTGTTTGCTTTATGAGTCTATGTTTCAAGTTGGAAATTCAAATTCCTATAGATAAATATCATGGTTTAAATTTTCATACATGAAAGGTTAAGATACAAATGCAATTGATGCATAAAAATTTATGGGAAATCATAAATGGAGATGAGAAAGAACCCACTAATACAATTAAATAATTGGAGTGGAAAACAAGAGATGACAAAGAAAAAACTATTATTGGCCTTGCACTTTCTGATTTTGAATTACATCACATGGATTTATAAAAATAATCCAAGGAAATTTGGAATACACTCAACACCTTATTTGGTGAAAAAGTAGTAAATACCTGATTTTCACTTAAATTATAGTTATATAGATTCAATATGGATGATGTAATTACTATGTCTATCCATGTAAACAATCTGAGATCTCTTATTAGGCAACTTGTTGAGGTAAAAATTAATGTCGAAGATCAGGATGTAAAAGCTATTCTATTGAATAGTTTACCATACATGTATAGTAATATTGTATTTACTCTTATCCAAATACCATCACAATATCTTAATGATATTATTGTAGCATTACTAGTGGAAGACAAAAGGATACCTATAGAAGATGAAGATATTTCACAACTCAAGATGCATTATGTTCTTGATATTCTCATAAAAAATTCAATACAAATAAAAGGGAAATAAAATGTTAGTATTTCAAGAAGAAAGGTCATACAACATAAGACTATTATGTTTGAGCAAAAGATGTTCTCAAAGGGAAACTCAAGCACAATGAAGGTAATATTGCTCAAGCAGAACATCCACTAGATATTGATGAATGTGAAGAGTCTGATGATGAGGTAGCCTTCACTTCAACTCTTATATTTTGAGACATGTATCATCACTAAAATGGAGGCTAGAGGACAATTGGTATCCTTTTGTGAGTCACCTATGATGGGGTCATACCATTTCTATGGTGACAAATTTTGGTGTGTTTGTTTTATGTTTTGTAATTTATTTTTCAATAAATTACTAAGCCTTATTTTCTAGTTGTGTACCTCCTAAAAAAGAATGTTGTGGGGAGAAAAATCACTAACATAGCACTTGGTTCTTGGAAAAGGGTTTGTGTTAATTTGAGAAACCACTGAAGTGTAGTATAAACCTCCTACAACCCTCTAGGTTCATGGTCAACTTGTAGTAGAAAACCATATAGATTTGTGGTAATCCTCGTAATCTAAGAAACCATAAAAGGTGTTAGTTTCCAAGTTTTTTGGTAATCCTACAAGGAAAAACCAAGGTGACACAAGACCTTTAAGCCACAAAGATGGCATGCCACCTTAGAAAGTGAACAGGCTATGTAGAAAGTGTAAATCTTTTTACAATTTTTGTAATAAAGGGGGGATCACTATTAGGAAAAATTATGTTTGTAGAAACAATGTAATAAAGAGGGGAATGTTGGAAAAACTTTAAATATTACATTATTTGATTAATGTAATTATACAGTTTGATTATAACATTTAGAGATTAGTTATCTTATCATTGTCATCACTAGTTAAGTTATATGGTTCCATAACCATTATATAGTTATGAACTGATTGATTATAGTTATGAATTGATTCTACCACTATATATATTGACCAATGTTGATCAATAAAACATCATCACAACATTCAATCATTCTGCAATCATTCTCCTTCAATTCTCTATTAGTGACTTCTACTTATCTATTTTATTGAGGATGGTATGGAGAAGATTTCTTGTGGTTGACTTGGTAGATCTCCATGAATGCTTGAATCATATTGGATATGAATTGTGGTCCTTGATTAGATACTATCTCCCTTGGTTCTCCAAAATGCTACATGATCTTAGAATAGAGAAAGTCTGCTACTGTCTCTTCTCTTGTAGAAGAGAGTGCTTAAACTTCAACCCATTTGGTTACATAGTCCATACATACCATAAAATATTATTTATGATGTGAAGGTGGATCTATGGGACCAATAAAGTCCATACCACATTTTTCCAAACATTTTAGAACTACTTGTGGATGAAGAGGCATCTTGGAGGATAATGTAGGTTTCCCCATTCTTTAACATGAATCACATTGCTAAACATATATCTTTACCTACTTGTGAAGAGTTGCATAAAAATATCCATCTCTAAGGAATTTATGTATCATTCTTTTCACTAATTAGTTCCCTCCAAGTTCATGCTAACATGCATGAATGATATCATACATTTCATTCTCCTTTACACACTTATGAAAAACATGATCAAGTCCAAGTTTAAATAGTATACCATTAATCCATTTATAATAAGAATTTATTCTAATTAAAAATTTCTTTTCCTTTTTAGTACATTGAAAAGGAAACTTATCTATAGCTACAAAGGTTATTATATCAGCAAACCTAGGTGTTTTTGCTAAAACAAAAAATAGTTATTCATTCAAAAAAAATTCTTCTATAGGTTCTTTTTCATCTGCATTCTACAATCTAAAAAGAAAATCAGCAACCACATTGAATTTTCCTAGTTTATCAAGAATTATGATATCAAATTCCTACAATAATAACATCCATTTGATAACTCTTCCTCCTATTACTAGCTTATTCATCAAATAATTAAGAGTTGCATGATCAATATATACAAATATTTTATAACTAATAATATAGTGTCTAAATTTATTTATGGCTTAAATCACAAAAAATAATTCCTTTTCAGTGGTTGTAAGTTTTATTTCAATTGAGTTTAAGTTCTTGCTTATATAGTATATAACATACATATGTCCATTTTAAACCTTCTTTCCAAAAATTACTATCATAACATGATTAGATACATCAGTATAAATATGTAAGGGCTATGACTATTTGGGTCCTCTCATGACTGGTGCAGTACTAAGCTTCTCTTTGATGGTTTCAAATTCTTTTTGGTAAGCTAAATTATAGATCAATTCACTCTCCTTTATGAGTAGAGAAAACATTGGAGAAACAATCTTACTGAAGTCTTCTATGAACCTTCTATAGTACCCTACATGTCCTAAAAAATTCTTAATATAAGTCTGATTTTGAGAAATAGGCATGTTTGAAATGACTACAATTTTCTTTGGATCTACCTAGATTCTTTTTGTATAAATATGATGTCCTAAAACTATGCCTTATTCTACCATAATCAAACACTTTCATGTCTTAGAGACAAATGGGGATCCTCACATCTTTGTAGTAATTTTTTAATATTTTGCAAACTTCCATCAAAATATTCTCCATGAATAACAAAATTATCCATATAAACCTCTACACAATCATTGGTCAAGTCTAAAAATATGGATAGAATGACTCGTTGGAAAGTGGCAGGTGAATTAAATAAACCAAAGGTCAAGACTCTATTGAAAAAATTTCCTCATGGACAAGTGAATTTTTTTTTGTCTTTAGCCTCAGTTGCCACTTGTATTTAATTGTATCCACTAAAGCCATCCAAGAAAGAAAAATATCTTTTTCCAACCAAATTGTCAATTACTTGATCAATGAAGGATAATAGAGAGTAGCCTCTCATTTTTAATCTGTTTAAGTCTATGTAGTATAAACATACCCTAAATTTACCATTTTTTTTGGAACAATGACCAAGGGAGAGACCCATTGGCTGTCAAAAATAGGATAAATGAATCCTACTTCTAGCAGATTTTTAATTTCAATTTTCACAGTGTCCCTCAATGTAGGATTTATTCTTCTTTGTGGCTACCTCACTGCTTTAATGTTTTCTATGTTAATGTGGTGTGTACATAAACTTGTATCAATTAATTTCATGTTTTGATATTCCCATGCAATATCTTGAGTGTGATCTCTGACTACATTAAAAACTTTCATTTCCTGATCATTTATCAACTAACTATTTATGTTGAGTGTCTTCCTTGGTGCTATTATGATTTGTTTAATGTCTATATGGGAAGATTATATTTATTTGAATTCATTCATAAATGATTTGAGAGGACAAGGATGTGGTAGCAATCCATGAAATGTAATAGCATCTTTGACAAAATTTTATCCTATGGGAATGACTCCAATTAAAGGACAATGGAAAACTATTAGAAATGAGTCCTAGCCTTCATATGTCCATTGCATCACATTATTTTAAATTCCTTTATGGTCATAAAATGTGTTTGAAGAGGTGAAAGTGGATGAATGATTATAATAATAGGGAGTGTGACCTTGAAATTGTCTTTTATTCAAATCCATAGCTAGTCTATTGTAATCCATAGCTAGACTATCAAGATTTGTAGTTGGAATGTCAAGATCCATAGCTAGAATATCAAGATTAATAGATAGATTATCAAGATCCATAGTAGTTCTAATGCTTCTTAACAACTCATCCTCTATTTCCTTTACATGATAAATGATTGTAACCATAGCTAAAGAGGAAATGCTATCATGTTTTTCATCAGGTTGGTCAACCCACAACTGTTTGACACTATTGATTGATTATTGAGCAAGTGGATATAAAAATATCCATTTTGATTTAAGAACATTTGAGATGGTCATATCTCCTGATATACAATCAATCAATGTTGCTAACCAAGGTCTTCCTAGAATCATTGGGTATCCAATCTATTTGTTTTTAGGTTGGAGGATAATAAAGTCAGTAAGATATTCATATGACTCTATAGTCAATGTTATATCTTCAATGACACATTCTATTTGGGTAGTGAAATGATATGCCATATGTATGATTGTGGAAGTTGGTTACATATCCATCAAAGAGATAGTTTGCATGGTGTCTATAGTCATTACATTAATAGTTGCTCCTAAGTCTACCAATACATTTGGTATCTCCTGCTATCTAATTTTGACAAAAATGACAGGGATTCTTAGGTCTTCATATTTAGGCAAAAGTAACTCACCTACTAATAGATCATCAAGCTTACCATCAACCTGTATGGTCTTAGAATATTGGCTTTTTCTACTAGGTGTCTTGATACACAAACTTTTGATCACCCTATTTACTTTTAGAATGTCTCTAATGGCTTGTAATAATGTAATCTCTATCTTTATTTTTTTGAGTTCTTTGATCAATTTAGATTCTTTATTGTTTTCCACTTCCTTTAATATTTGTATAAAAGGAATAGATGGAGGTGCTATAATAACTTCATCTATTTTTCTAGTTTCCTCTTTGGACTCTTCTTATTTCTCTAGTTGAGTTTATGGTCTTGTTTTTTCTTGTGGTACTTTTATGATGATGATATGAGGTTCTTGCACTTTTATTCCTAATATGAGATGAATGTCTACACATTTAATAGCTCCTAACCCTAGTGTTTCACCTTGTTTATTTACATAAACCTATCTATTTTTTGGATTTAATACTAGTTGAGTAGGTAGATGAGGTTGGTTTACCTATTCTTAAGGGTTATTTGATTTCTTTTAGGAGCCATTAATGATTGTTGTTTTTATTGTTCTTATGGATACATTCTTTAGTGTTGTTGATTATATTTTGGACCAGAATTCTAATGTTGATTTGTCCATGGATGCTAATGACCTTGGGGTATCCACATTTGTTGAAAAGGCTGGGGCATCATCCACTGTTGTGGCTTCTATTCCTAGGTGTCCCATGGTGGTACAATCCACATTTGTGGGGGTGCATGCCATTATGGAAAAGGAATTCTTGAGCCAAACTATTGATTTTTTTTAAAGGTATTTCTTTATCTCTAAACATAGTTGGTTTCTTTTATGCTTTGTGCATTTTATTTTAAATTATTTTTGAGGCTAAGAAGATGACTACAATTCTTTGTGTCATGATCTTTAGCATCACATATTCCATAGATTCAGTTTTATCTAGAGGACAATCTTTCAGTGCATGTTTCATTCTATATTTTGGATAATAAATTTATAAAGGTTTAGTATTAGATTTAGCCTTGTCTTGCAATCCATCTAATTTTGAATTTCACTAAACCAATATATCTATTTTGAAGTTTAATAGCTCTTCCATAAGTTGACTCACATCATTAGATTTCCCTACTTTCCCTCTTTTATTGATAGGTTTTATTCTCCAGTAGTTGGTACATAACCATGTGATTTCTTGGAAATGAAATTTAGTAATATCCCCTTTCCCTATAAGATTCACAGAATCCCTAGAGGAATCATCTAGTCTTTTAAGGAATTTTTTTTAATCAATTATTCAAGAAACTCATAATAATATCTATTGAGAGCAAAATCAAACCGATTTAGGTTGTCTTCAAGGTTCTCATCTTTATTTTGTCTAATTTTGAAAAAATCTTATTTCCTATCCTTGACCCTATAAAAATCTTGATATTTATCTAAGAATACTATTTCCATTTCTCTCAAAGTGTGAATAGAGTTCCCTCTTAGCCCCATGAGCCACATCATTACTCCTTCCTCTAGAGTGGAGGGAAAGAGCTTCAACTTTTGGCTATTTGAAGTGTAGTCATAAGTTTGATAGAGGACCTTAAACTCAAAAAGAAATTGATCTGGGTCTTCAGTGGATAGACCTCTGAAGGTAGGTAGAGTGGATGGAGAAATGTTTTTAATTTTTGGTCATTCATAATATTAAAATGTAATAGGATGAGATAAATTCCTCTTATGAGCATTAGTATGAGGATTCTCCACATGGCCTACATTTTCTCCCATGTCAAATAAATTTCTATTGAGAGGAAGGGATTTTAGTTTTTTAGTATCTACAATTTCATCTATTGTAGAAGAAGACTCTTCTGTTCCTTTAGAAATATTTTTGAGACATTCACTTATCTCTTTTTGCAAGCTACCTATTTTGTCTAAAGTAACCTTGATTCTTTCCTTTAAACGATTAGAATATTTTGGAACAAACCTACCCTATGAATCCCATGGCCTACTCATATACTTGATTTTGACAAGAGAGTGATTTAATTCTATTTTTGTGTTTTTTCTATGTTTTATAAATTTTTAGATTTAGTATTTACCTTATTAACACTTGAAAATATCCCTAGAAATGGCACCAAAAATTATGGGTGTCATTATTACCCCTTCATTTATCCAACTTATGTTGGTGTCAGTTCTTACCAAGGCAATGTCTAAAGCTATTTATAGTAAGGCACTTTATTGATTTTAGGTTAACAGTGCTATTTTTTAGGGGGGTTAATGTTATAATAATTGAAGCTTATCTCTAACACCTAAACTAATGCTGAAATGAAACAATCTTGTAGGAAATATAAACAAACCAATGTAGACTCAATTAAAGAATTTAGGAATAATCACACATTAATATAAAATTCTCCTAAACTAGATTCAAATTCACTCTTGTAGAATAAAATTAATCTTAAATCACACTTTCATAATTAAAAAATATCAAATCCACACTTGTAGATTCAAAATTAAAATAATGAAAATAATTAAATGCTTATGTTGAAAGTAACACATCAAACATTCAATCTACCTTGCAGGTTATCAATCTTAATTATCACACACACACACACACACACACACACACACACACACACACACACACACACACACACACACACACACACACGCACGCACGCACGCACGCACGCACGCACGCACGCACGTACGCACGCACGCACACGCACACACGCGCACATTCACATGCACACGCACACACACATGCACATGCACATTCACAAGCACACGCACACACACAAGCACACACGCACACACACACACACACATACATTAATATTAATTTAAATAAATAAGAATTAACTTATAAATACCAAAATAAATCTCTTGTCTCCTTGGGGAGTGGGCCCTTCTTCATCCTCAGATCCAGGTTCAAATCAACTTATCTCTAAGATATTACTTTAACACATGAATTGAGAAAGGAAACTGCTACAATGCTTTTGTATTCAAAAAAATAACCAAAATTACAATATCTGTGTATGTAGGTATAAAAGTTATAGATACAATCATGGGTCTATCTATTTATTCTATGCAAAGAAATTGTTTATCCTTATATTTCATGTAACAACTTGATTGATTTGAAATGGGAAGATATTCTAAAGAGATTGGGAAATATAGTTAGAATAGAGGGACATTACAATGATATATTTAAGGAACCAAAAGATCCCATCAAATAACAACTTCCATGCCTAACTATATTTAGTGACCAAATCCATACATATATGATACTCATATCTTATATATATAGCATTACAGCTTCCAAAAATGGAAGACTAAATAGAAATATAAAACTATTTATATACATGCATATAAATGGAAATGTCAAAAGGAGTCTTCTAGATTGTCATGAAGAATTTAGAGAAGCTATCTGAACCCTTTGGAACATGATAAAATCAATTTTAGAGCAAATTGGATCAATCTATAACAAAACTAGTGAAATCCATAGCTGACTATCAAAATTCATAGTTGAATATCAAAATCTATAGATGATTATCAAAATCTATAGTTGGATATTGAAGTCCATATCTAGGTGTAGCAAGCTTTAGAATTCATAGCTAGGTCTCAGATGATTGGTTCTTTATCTTGGATCATCCTTATCTTCATGAAATCTTGTCAAAACTCATATTAATACTACTATTGCCTGTACATATCAAAATGTGGAGCATAAAACATGAAAATGGTCATAACATAGTGAAAATAAGATAGCATTAGAATTTACATGAGTTTTTATATATATAAGCATCAATTTCCTACCTCATGCTAATTATAAATATCAAGATTACATACAATGCTCAACCATTTGACGTATTTAAGGCCATAAAATATAGAAATAATGAGTCATTTTATAGACTCATCAGTTTCATGAGCAATATGTACAATCAAATTTTATAACTGGGATGCCATTGCAGTGATTTGGGCCTCTATAAAAGGGTTAATTCCTGTATCAATGTTTCCAATAGCTTTAGCATAGAGGGTAGCTTCTAAGGCCTCTCACGGGTTGTTACAAGTTCTCTAAGATAATGTTTATCTAAAGGGGAGATACAAACCTCCCATGAACCACTAATCATGTTGAACAACATTAATATCGAATGAAATCTTAGACAAACATGTCTTGAATCATGCATCATACTCATACATGCTCTCAATTGGATCTTGTTTTATATCTTTCAATGTAATAATAGTTTATTGATCAAACTTTGGAATATCAAATTCATGGAGGAATGATCTCTTAAGATGGTCATAATCCACTACTACTTGTTGAAGATCATATTTCCTATCCCATTTATGTAATCACTCTAGGAGAATGGTTACAAATTATTTGGCTTTTTTCTCAGAGAAAGTTATGTTGTGTTCTCTCCAAATAAGTTCACACTTGTGTAATTGTTCAATAGCATTAAAAAAACCTTAATATTCTATAAAATGAAGCATCATTTCATAATACATTGTGGGTGGTTGAGGTTCATGTAATGGTGGCTGTTAAAAACTTCTAAGTCCTCCTGTTCCTTAGGGGGATGCCTAACACTTCCTCTTGAACCATCTCCTAATACACTAGATGAAATAACACCTAATCCACCTCCCACACCTCAAATTAAAATAAAAACACCCTAGATGGTGGGCACTAAGGCAAGTTGATTCACTATATTTAGAACAATACTTTTCCCACTACTTATGTTGGGTCTACTAGGCATACCAAATTGGGCTATGAATGTATCTTGTAAAGGAAAAGATAGAGTCAATATAATAGTGTCTAAAACTTACTCAACTAAAGATTTTCTTATAGGGTTAGTTAATAATTCTATGCTATATGTATCCCAATTTTGTATGATTAGTTCATCTAGCTTAAAATCATGAGCTCACACTATGGTTGACGAACTGGGTTGGTTCAATTTGGGTTCTTCAGTCTCCACTTCCTATCTTGTTTCTCCCACATACACTAGGGGTTGTATTGGTTGGGGTTATAAAATTAGAGAGTCATTTTTCTCTTCCACTTATTTACAAATCCTAACATCACTTCTTGAGTCCTCCCATCTACTTTCTATGTTGTTTACACATATAATCCTTTATTGAGATTCATCATATTTGTGATTTTGAAATTCTCATTAATTAAATACCATTATGAACTAACTATCCTTAATTAAAACTGCTACATTCCCCTACCGACCATGCTGATCATGTAAGGAAGAGTTTATCCTTCCATGGGAAAAACTTCAAGTCTAGAGTCAAAAAATAACTTTTTCACCTCTAGTGGGAAATGCTTGAGATATTGACCATATGGTTCTTAGAGAAACTATAACTCAGCTTCTTCTAGACAAAAATATGTTGACATGGCATACTCCAAGACTTAACTATATAACACTCCTCTCTACCAGACATCAACAAGTCATGTCAATGATGCTCCCAAGTGTGCTAAAGTTGTCTGATGCTTTATTATCCATGCTATCTTTCATCCTTGATTTTTTGACTTACCTTGAGCATAGGATATGAAACACACATGTAAATGAATAGGAAATTTCATAAATAAAATTTCATACAAGGTACTATATAGATTTTTTTAACCCACCCATGCACATAAACTACTAGTTCAATAAATGAAACTGTAAAGTTATCTTTAGCACTGGTAATCCATCATTCAATTTTTTTGAGGGATAATCTCTTGAGCATTTTCCACCATCATAAAATAAGTGCTATAGGTCCTGGAAATAGAACCAAAATGTTAGGTTAATTTTCTATCTAGACCTTTCTCTAGACATGCATTGAAGTGACTAAACCCAAAAAGGTAGAGTGTTGGCATTTCATGTAAGATTGAGTTCTTTCATGCTCACCTGAAGAATGAAGAAAGAAGCTAGTTCCTATGGGTTTTGTTGTATGAAAGTGTACTTTTCATATATTGGTGCTCAAACATATACCTTATTTAATGATTAAATAGAAAAAGAAATACATAGTTGTGGGCTTAAATTTAGTTAAGTGAACAAACATGCTTAAAATTACCATCACCATTATATCCAAATTCCACATTGATCATTCTCAAATAGCATATATTATATTCATCATATAAATAATAGATCCAAAAGTTACATAATAAATGTATAGTGCAACTCAGTGATATAATTTAACTATAAATTAGAGTAAAATAACAAGATTATAATGATAACTATGATTAAACCAATGGAATGACTTTCAATAACAATCAATCATTATACAAAAATGATAAACAACCTTATAAATTTCTAAATAGGGGTATTTATACTTAGTTTTCCCTAACCAAGTAGTTCCAATAGTTATGCAACTTCTAATGACTACCCAATGATTTCTAGTGAACTAAGAGTCATGGCAACCATCTACATTATTTTCTTAAGGACCTAGGCCTTTATACCCCTATATTATTATTAGGTTTAGAATCCTCATTTACAAGTATCTATCTTCATATGAGATGGTTCTAAACTCATGCATGATTGATGTATGCTCTATCATTGATAATCACTCCTTAACCATTTACCACTACCTTTGCACTCCCCAAGTCTTTCGATGATATTATATGCCTTTCACTTTCAGGTTCTCCATTTATTATGCCTCCCCTCTAATTGAGTCTTATTTTTCCATGATATCTTGTGCCATGATCTTCTACATATATATAACTTTGGTTCCTTACTCCATCCATGCCATGCTTATTTTGTGGCATGCTTGTTATATACTACTATTAAAATACTTATCCAAAATTTGGGTTCCAATAATATTTTTTGCAAAAGTTCAACAACTCCTATCAAAATAGGTGGAATTCATAGAGGTTTATCATAAATATCAATCTATCTGAATTCACTCAAAGTATAGTTTTTTAGCACATATGCATAATATACAAAAATTAGTTTCAAGAAAACATAGTGGGAAACACTCACATAGAGACCAGTTTTAGTTGCATAGAAATTAATATAGTTAGACATTGGTGCTCAAAGTGGGAAATTATTACCACCAACACTAATATCCAAGATATGGCACTACTATCCAAGAGCCTCAGTTTTAAGAAATTTTATATTGTTTAGAAAAGTAAAATAGTTACAATCTAGGTTTGCATAAGTTTAGTTATAAATTACCAATTTTTGCTCAATTTAACACAAATTCATACCAATTTACTTAGATTAAGGGCATAATGCATGCCATGATCATTCCTATTTCAGTTTTAAATACTTAGATATAGATTATTACAACTCAATCTAGAATCCATATACTCAAATATCATATTTGGGGGTATATGCATGACACATTTTTTTATTTATGCTCACTTATTCACCAGTTGATCATTTGGAATAATGAACTCCATGTAATTATATATGTTATGCACACTAGACACCATATTCCAAGTTATACACCAAATTTATGCCTTACTCTATCTATAATGGTTGGAATTCTTGAGTGGCCTAGAGTCATTTTATGCATCTAATAAACATGGGTAGGGAATTATGGAGTCATAGTCTACTTGAGTTTTTAGGCCACCTACATGAGAGGGTTCAACACACCATCAATCCCATCCAAGTTATCTAAAGGTCATGATCCACCAAGCAGGGATGGATTCAAACTGGATTAAGTTCTTGAGCCACCCACATATGGGGATTAATCAAGCCATTAACTCAGTCTAATTTATTCACCAATTAATCACTATTTACATACACATACATAGGTTGTCATGAAGTTTATGAATTATTTCATGTACCCAGTGAGGTGTATTCATTCATTTCCTCTCTCTTATCTATTTACTCAATTTTGTATTTTTCTATTGATATCTCTTAAGTAGGGACTAATCTATGCATATTTCAATTTCAAGACACACAATGGAGCATGATTCACACACTCATACCTAGAATCATGGTCTTTTCCTCTTAGGTAAGTCTAAGACATTTATATTTACTTTATCCTAGTCATTTCAATTTTACCTATTTATAGAATGAAGGGGGGAAAATGTAATGATCTAAAAATGAGACTAGAGTGCCAATAATGTTACTTGAGACCACCCATCCCTATCTTAGACCTAGACCTATCTTAGGGCCTATTTAGACACTTATCTAGTATAGGCCACACATGTCCCTAATCATCCCTAAAGGAGTCCCAAATGCTCACTTTATCATCCAAACCCCTAGTGCCTTAGGTTATGCCACCTGGACACTAGCACCATAATTTGGATAGTAGTACCAATGGTGATAGTGTTCCAATTTGGGTGTTATTGTCCTTTCATCACCTCTAGCCACTAACAGATATATTTTCAAATAAAAAACCACCTAGGGTTAGCCTATACCTTATTAGAGGTACAATCATTGAGAGTACGGAGGGGGGGTGAATCAATGACCCCAAATAATTTAACTTTAAATTTTTATCTTTTCAAACACTTAATCAATTACCATAAGCAATCATGAATCATACATAACATTAACATCAATGAGTAAGAAAGATAATGCAAGATCAATCACATAACACATGACATACATGGGAAACCCTCTTATGGGAGAAAACCCATTGGAACCTACGATTAGAATATTGTCTTATTATATCAAGATGTAATTTAGACCATCTAAAAATGATTAAATAACTACAATCCCTATTTAGTGAGACTTTAATCCCATAAGGTGCTTCCATACATATCTAATTGAGCTATAACAACAACCAAACCTCTTAGTAAGTATCACCTTGTAAGGACGCTATAACCACCATAGATGCTGAAATACCACAAAAAAACCCTACGAAAAAATCCACCTATGAAATGATGTCAACAACCCCTAATGATGAACCTATGCTAATCACTCTTCACCTTCACTCACACTCAAACAACAAGCACACTATTTTTCCAACTGAATTATGACCAACAAGTCATATAGATAATCCTTAATCTATTATACTCTTCAACACATAATCAAGTCACTCTACCCCTTCTTATTTCCATAAAACACACATAATCCTCTCTCTAATCACTCCTTAGTCTTTGATATAAATTATACAACCCATCATCTTTAGTTCCACTATTTATAGAGCAATCTTGTTAATCACTACCTTGGTTGCCCATTAGGCATTCATTAAACCTTAAGAAATCTTTCACATGAAGACATGGCTCAATAAAATCTTTATTGGTTGGCCATAACATCTATGGGTCACCCTTAAGGAAATACACCTTTTAATAAGGCCCTTACAATCCTTATAAGTCTCATGCAAACCCATTCACTCATTTAACACTCCATCAAGAAAAAGAATAACATAAGGCCACTTTAAAATATATAGGTCCACTCCTTATATCCCCTTTGACATCCTCAAATGATCACAATCAACTTAGCTCACCTCTACATATGCTTAAACAACATAAACATTGACTTGGTACATACAGTCATTATGAAAGAACACACAGTCAACTTATTAATCATTATTCATACTCAAGATAGATTGATCACACCTCCAAAATATACATAGAGTATCCTAATAGAGTCTACAATATGCTCCAATATCTAATTCATCATGAGACATCAAAATAACATCAATACAAGCTCAAATATCTTTCTCAGGTCACTTGTAGAATAAGCATGAACATGTAGTCAAATTCTGGGCTTAATATATTTGACTATACTCACTTTAAAATCTTTGAATTAGGCTTATTATATGGACCAGGAGTCTTCTTCATCTTTATTTTTTATAACACTAGCAAATTTGACCTTTATAAAAAGATATGGATGAAATACAGAGCTCTAGTTTTTCCATACATTAAATTCAAATATTCAAATGATCATAGTTAACCTTGAACACAATGCTTAAATCTCATGAAATCATTGATTAGATCAAATACACATCATCAATCTTGTTTGATCTATAATGTATAGATCACCAAAGCCAAATGTTAAACAATAGTCTTGTTGACCTCATCTCATGCAATCTAGGAACTTTAACTCAATACACTCTATCAATCTCTATGGATCAACCATGACTTTAATGATCAATGATCACAATTTGATCAACTTTATGAATTCCCACTCACCATTGGATCATTATCTTGTACCTTTGCTTATTTGTTAAACATCATGCACTTGTCCTCATCTCACGGCTTCTTGACTCCTTAGAAAAAATGTTCTCTATGATCTTGCTCGAGCTTCAACTCTTTCAAAAATGACTATGTATGGGGACCCTTTCAATATGCTTGAATAGCCATTTTTTCACCTCAATAACTTCTTCTACACTTACTCACATGATCTTAAATTTAGACTAGATGATCTCCTCATATAGGAGAATCCAACTATGTGGCACATATCTCTTGAATCTCTCATGCATGAGAGATATAATGCCATTAAAATGCCTTCTCAAAATATTTTATCATAGAGACAACCATGTCCAAACCTTCTTGAGAGGCTAACTTTTATCATCCATAACTTATATTGCACTTCAGTGCATGAACACAATTTTAGCATAAATGATCTATGCTCAAAACAGAACAAACCCATATATTTAGTTTATATTGACACCTTCATAGCTATAATATATAACACCATCAAAATTATCACTTGGCTCTTTTTTCCTCATTTCAAAATTGGCTAAGTATGGAAAAAATAGTCAAACTACCTGGGAGCCTAACTTTGCATATGTATATCTTTTGACATGTTACATTGCATGATCTAAAAAATAGCAAAAATAAACTAGGCACAAAAATGAAAAAACCCATATGATCATTTTATCCTAAAACCTTTATGCATGTGATCACTAACCTCATCAATATAATTAATCATCTCTTTTTGGCCACTTTGAAAATTTGGCTAAGTATGGGAAAACAATGAAATTTGACTAAGAAGCCAACTTTGTACCCTCATATCTTTAACCACGCTTTAACTCATGACTTGAGATTTGGTGAAAAATAAATAGGGACTATTATGATCACAACCATATGACCATATCTCCTTTACTTATTCCCACTTGGAAATGGTGATGTCATCAAACTACCTACTTAGATTTTTCGCCATTGGACCCAAAGTGTCTAGATGCAAAAAAGAACTACTAGATGAATTATACTTGTGCAAATAAGCTCTCAAAACATAGATAACATCTTAAGGACCTCTTTCACATGTTCCATTCACCATACACATCCTTGAACACCTCTAATCAATCAAACTCTAAAGATCAACTAAGCTAACATCAAACACACTTAGAACAAGAAGATTAAACACTTTGTCATACAAGAACAAACATATTGCACACTTTGTCACTATCACATAGAATATCAAGGCACTTCATCCACTCAATAGAAAAACTCTATGACATCATCATTAAAAATATCTAATAATTTCCCCCTTTGTCATTGATGTCAACACCCATTAATATAAATATATATAGCTCACCTTCTCTCTCTTAAAAACACTCCTACAATAGGAACTTTCTCCTCAATAGGAAATTTCTCCACCTTTGACACAATGAAAAAATGGGCACACATTGATCCTAAGTACCTAAGAAGACTATAAAAATATAAAAGGACCATCTTAAAACTATGATAAAAACTCCCCCTTACCATGAGCCTACCTCTTCTTATCTTGACAAATTCCTCTTTCTCTATACAAACATTCTCTTCAGTCAGTCACTATAACCAATGAAGAAATAACACATAAGAACTGAAATATGATGTAAATAATCAAGAAACATATGATATGGACTCCTTTTAATATCTTTGATCAATTTCACCTCTTGAGGATCTTCAAATCTCTACACACCATGAAGAACCACCATGCAGGCTTACTATCCTTCTTTCTCAAGACACTTCCATGACCACCAAATCTGCATCTACACTATAAAAAATATGAAACATGTAATGAATTAACCTAAAACCATACATTAAAATACACATACCTTGATATTTTGGAGAAGCTGAGCAACAAGCAATCTTCTTTAAACTAGGTCTGTCTAGCCTCCTTGTACCCTACCTAAAACTTGCAAAGCCTAAATTTTTTAGAAGACACATCTTCGGGACCTAAAACTTGATATATATATCAATCTCATATTCCCACTCAAGTACACAAAGTTTCATCAATAATATCATTCTCTACAAAAAAAATTCATTCACAAACCTACTAGCCAATTGACCCTCCATATTGACAAAAAGTTGAATAACTTGAGAATCACAAAACTTCATTTCTATGTGAAGCTTGATTTGACCAATAATTTGGCCCATTAAATCATATTAATAAACCTTATACCTTAATTAGAAAGGCAAACCAATTTTATAGTAAATCTCAAAATCCTAGAATCTTAAGACAAATAGGGTCAACAAACCTCCTTCTGGTCAATGTACACCTTTGAAACTACTTTCGCACTTGGAGACACCCAACATATATATCTAGACCAAGATTTTAGCTTCCATACCTTTATACCTAAAAAACACCTAGATTTCACCACAAATAAATGTATATACCTTTTTAAGCACCAACCATTTATTGACATTTGCATCAATCTCATTAAGCCACCTAGAACCTTCAATCTGACCCTACAAATTGTTCTAACTAAAAGACACCACAACAACACTTTCTTCTCCACTTGAAAGGAGTATTTTAAGAAGAATAGATAGAGACACCCTCTATAACTTAATACTCTAAAAAAAAACAAGTCCTCATATTCCTCTTTCTCCTTGGTCATATAATACTTATAGTTATTTTTTTCTTCTTCTTTGGCTTAGGAGAAATAACTTATTTAACTACTACAACATTTTCCTTTTCTACTATGATTGGATTATAAATACATGGAAAAAACATATATTATAGCATACCTTTTCATTTAAATAATATTCCTTAAAAATTGAATCCTCATTACTAGGCATTTGTTTAATAATAGTAGGATGTTTACTTGGATCCATACTTACCTCAGAACTAGCCTAAACCAAAACCTTGGTCTTCTCCTTGAGAATAGTCTCTTCATTCTCAACATGAGAAGATAATGAGAGCCCTTAGCACTATTCAAATCATAAAGCATTCTCCACCATATCAAACATATTTTTTGGACCTATAGTCTCATCATGACTCACACTTTTCACCTTTGGCTTCCATATGTTAACTTTCCTTATTTCTTGAACTCTAGGATCTTGATTAAATTCTATCTTGTAGGCCTTTGCTTTTAGAACCTAGAAATGTGACCTCTCTACTCACAATTGAAGCATACCATACCTTTTACAAGGAATGTATCTTACCTTACCTTATTTGGACAAAAATTTACCATATGTCCTTTGTCATAACAAATAAATCAAACTCCCATTTTTTAAGATGACTCACCTTGTCTAATATTATATGGAAAATGGTTAGCAAAGTGTCCCACATTAAGGAAGTTAAATCAATTGATACTATTCACACTTTTTAACTAATGAACCCCATCATATTCCCATGAAAATTCATGTCTAATATATCTCTTATACTCTCTAGCCCTATGACCAATTTTATTACATTTATAACAATAACCATTAAATTGTGCATACCTCATGGCATTTGGCTATCTAATTTATTTTATCATTACTCTAATAGCACCTTTACTCCTTGTCTAATGATTTGTCTTCAAAGTAAGATAGTACTATTTTAGATTAGTATTAATATTGTTATGAGTAATATTCTTTTGTTCTTCTTCATATCCAAGACCAGTTCTATCACTAGCATGATTTTGACCACTTAGAATGTTGTGTAGATCACATGAACTCTTTTTAAATCTCACAAATGTCTTCACCTTACTTTCTATCTTATATTTTAAATATTGATTTTCAGAAACATACCTTGAACATTCATCCTCATTAGCTTTTAGGGTTGTAGATAGAATTTCCAATTGACAACTGAGATGCTTGATCATATCTTTATGCTCCTTGGTGTATTAATTTATTCTTTCCTCATACACACTAAATTTCTCCTCATAATACTTGAGCTTAAATTTCATATTATTATTTACATTATTCTCAATTTCAAGAGCATTCATCAAAATAGTCTCATAGTCCACCTCATCTTCATTATCATCTGAATCACTCCAAGTAAACTCTTTCTGATGTGATCAAATTCCTTCTTTGGCCATGAATAGGGGTTCATCTTTAGTAATACCATCATATTCATGATCCTATTTTAAATCACTATCTTCACTCTCATCTAATGAGTTGCAATCTTCTTTGGTGTAAAGACTCTTCTTGTTCTTAAAGGACCTCTTCTTGTTGTTATACTTTCTAAAACCTTTCTTCATGTATGCCTTCTTGTCATCATCTTGGAATTAATCATGTTATTCATCATCCTTATTCTCATGCTTATGAGGCCAATATTTATAAAAATGTCTTATCTCTCCATAGTTGAAACATTTGAGGGGTAGTTTACCCTTATACTTCCCTGAGCTAGTGTTCAATTTCATAGTAATCAAAGTAATTAGTTCATCATCATCATCAAAATTAGATATTTCATCCTCTTTGGATTTCTTACCTTGGAACTTATTCTTAGGATTCATATTTTTATTCAATGCTACTTCCTTATTTAGTGGTATATCATCATTCTTCCTCATCTCATAGGCAGTAAGGGTGCCATATAATTGATCCATTTTCAATTGAGTAAGGTCATGACTCGTTTCTATAACAAATACATTTGGATAAAACTTGGAGGATTGATACTTGTATACCTTTTAAACAATAATAGTTTCTTAAATATTCTTTCCAAGACCTATGATGGTATTCATAATCTCATAAAATCTCTATATAAAGTATGCCATACTATCTTATTCGCTCATCTTGAGACTTTCAAATTGCCTTTTATGAGTCTATAAATCTGAAAGCTTAACCTTTGAATATCCTTCAAAAATACTCTTCACTTTGTCACATATTTCCTTGGAAAAATTTAAATGAATTACTTTGGTAAACTTAGTTTCTATAAGACTAAAAGTTATGGCATTCATTGCATTAGAGTTGTTCTCAAACAACTTCTTATTTATAACACTAGATGGAGGAATAGCAGGAGAAACATAACCATCTAAAATTAATGGACATATATCAAACCCTAGGGACATAATGTATTTATTCATCTAATCACTCCAAGATGCATAATTGGATCCATTGAATAATGTTTGATGAATAGAGAAACTACCTTGGACATTCTGACTAGCCATTATACCTTGGAGCACCTTCAAGCTATCAAGCCTTTACCAAAGGATCTCACTATGATACTAATTTTTAGAGGTACAATTACTAAGGGGGAGGTGAATCAATGATCCCAAATAATCCAAATTTAAATTATAATCTTTGTAAACACTTAATTAGTTACCATAATAATAATAAAACATACACAACATTAACATCAATGAGTAAGAGATAATGCAAGATAAATCACATAAAAGATGACATATGTGGGAAAACCTCTTAGGAGAAAAAACCCATTGGAACCCATAATTGGAATAATATACTATAATAACAATATCTAATTTAGACCATATATAAATGATCAAGGAACTACAATCCCTATTTTGTGAGACTCTAATCTGATAAGGTGTTGTCACACCAGTCTAGCTAAGGTACAACAATAACTAGACCTTTTTGTAAGTATCACCTTGTAAAGAGGCTAAAATTGCCTTAGATGTTGAGATACCATAAAAAAACCTATGAATAAATCCACCTCTAAATTTATGTCAACAATACTTGATGATAGGCCTCTAATAATCACTCTTCACCTTCACTCACATTCAAATAATAAGTGCACTATTCTCCTAATTGAATTATGACCAAAAAGTCATATAGATAGTCATAAATCTATTATAATTTTCAAAAAATTCTCAAGTCACTCTACCCTTTCTTCTCTAAAATAAACACACACAAGCCTCTCTCCAATCACTCCTTAGTCTCTCATACAAAGTCTAGAACCCATCGTCTTTAGTTACATTGTTTATAGAGTAATCTTGTTAATCACTACCTTGGTCAGCCATTAGGAATGCCTTAAACCTTAATATATATTTCACATGAAGACATGACTCAATACAATCTTCATTGGTTAGCCATATCATTTATGGGTCACCCTTAAGGAACTACACCTTTTAATAAGGCCCTTGTAGTCCTTACAGGTCTCATGTGAACCCATTCACTCTTTCAATACTCCCTCAAAAAAAAAAGACCATAAGACTAATTTAAAATACATATGTCGACTCTTTATGTCCCGTTAGACATCCTCAAATGATCATAGTCAAATTATCTCACCTTTGCATATGCTTAAAGATCACAAACATTGACTTATTACACATAGTCACTATGAATGAACACATATTCAACTTATTAAGCATTGTATATACTCAACATAGAATATATTCATAGAGTCTAAAACATGATCCAATAGCTAATTAATCATGAGACATTGAAAAAACATCAAGAAAACCCTAAATATCCTTCTCAGGTCACTTACAAATAAGCATGAACATAAAATCAAATTCTAGGCTCAACATATTTGACTATACTCACTTTCAGATAGTCAAATTAGGTTTATTAGATGCATCATGGGGTCTTCTTAATATTTTAATTTTATATCACCAATAAATATAGAAAATATCAAAAGATATGGATGAAATATAGAGCTTTAGTTTTGCCCTGTCTTAAATTCAAATATTTGAATTCAAATAGTCATAATTAACCTTCAAACACAATGCTCCAATCTCATGGACTTGCTGTTTAGATTGATTATGCACCATTGATCTTGTCCAAGATTTAATATATATACCACAAAATCCAATAATTAAATAATAGTCACATTGACCTCATCTCATGTAATCTAGGAACTTTGACTCAATGTGCTTTGTTGATCTTTGTAGATCAACCAAGACTTTAATGATCAATGTTCATCATTTAATCAACTATATGAATGCTCACTTTTCATTATATCATTATCCTATACCTTTTCTCAAATTTTAAACATCATGCACCTATCCTCATCTCACTTATTCTTAACTCCTTAGAAAAATGTGGTTCATTGATCTTGATTGAGCTTTAACTCTCTCAAAAATGACTATGGGGACCCTTTAAATAAGCCTAAATAGCCATTTTTTCACCTCAATAACTTATTTTGATTTAACTCACATGATCTCAAATTTGCATAAGATGATCTCCTCATATAGGAGAATATAAATATGTGATATAGCTCCTGAATCTCTTATGTATGTGATATATAAAACCATTAAAGTACCTTCTCAAAATATTCTATCACAAATTCAACCATGTCCAAACCTACTTGAGAGGACAATTTTGAGCATCCATAACTTTTATCATGTTTTAGTGCATGAACTAAAACTTAATGCAAGTAATCTATGCTCAAAACTAACAAACCCGTATGATCATTTTATCTTGACACCTTCACATGTGCAAGTTATAACACCATCAAAATATTCACTTGGCTCTTTCTACATTAAAAAATTTGCAATTGAAAAATGCAGTCAAACTACCTAGGAGTCCAACTTTGCATATGTTTATATTTTGACACACTACATTGCATGATGTAAAAATTAGTAAAAATAAACTAGGCACAAAAATGAACAAACCCATATGATCATTTTGACCTAAAACCTTTATGTGTGTGAATGATGATCTCATCAACATTCTTACTCAGTTCTTTTTGGGCACTTTTCAAATTTGGCTATGGGAAAATAATGAAATTTGACTAAGAAGCCAACTTTGTACCCTCATATCTTTAACTATGTTTTGATGCATGACTTGAGATTTGGCATAAAATAACTAGGGACTATTGTGATCATAACCATATGACCATATCCCCTTGACTCATTCCCACATGGCAATGGTGATGTCATCAAACTACCTACTTAGATTTTCTACCACTGGACCTAAAGTGTCTAGATGAGAACAATGAACTACCAGATGAAATCCACTTGTACACACAAGATATGAAAGCATAGATAACATATTAGGGACCTATTATATGTTAGCCAATCACCATACACATCCTTAAACACCTAAAATCAATCAAACTCTGAAGATCAACTAAGATAACATCAATAACACTAAAAACAAGCACATTACACACTTTGTCATACAAGAACAACCACATTGCACACTTTGTCATTATCACATAGACTATCAAGGCAATTCATCAACTCACTAAAGAACCTCTATGAAGTAACCATGACATCATCATGACAACTTTCCAAAATACTTATTTTAAGACTCGTATAAACACTAGAATAATATAGATACATGAATTTTAGTCCATTATTTACTAGTTGAAAATCAAAAGTGAATAACATAAATTAACTCAGAATAAGTTATACACAATCAAGTTTATTAATCCTTATTCTAGCTTAGTTTTACATATAGTCATCTATAACCATCCCAAGCTCATAGTACATAGATTTAAAGTCTCAAGCTCTACTCAAAATCACTCAAACTGACATTCATACTAGCTTCACTTTCACTTGTACCAACACTTAGGTGGGGAGAACTACATTAGACTTTATGCCTCCTCAGAGTATTGATATGTATGAAAATCTCTTCATATTAGGGTTTTTAGGATGTCCATCGTAAGTCATTAACATCACACTTTACTACTTGTGCTAATTATATGCCATAACAACATGGAGGTATTTAGTTTACATATAAAATCAGTCAAAACTATATTAGAGATACAATCAATGGGGGGTGAATCAATGAGCCCAGATAAATTTAACTTCAATTCTATTTCCTTCAAACTCTTAATCATTTAATAAATACATTTATGTGGCATACATCATTCATATTAATTAAAAATAAATAAAATGCAAGATCAAACACATAACACATGTCATATGTGGGAAACCCTCTTGGGGAATAAAACCCACTCTGAAGCCTATAAACACATGGAATACTATCCTATAAGATGACTAAAAAAAAGATATTTATCAAGTCCTTTTGATCAATAACCTTTGATTAAGTCCTTCTTACTTACAACCTTGATCATGTCCTTTTGATCAAAGCTCTTTAGTGAAACCCTATTTCACAAGAAGAAAATACCCCTAAGGAAGATCAAGTCCTTTAGACACTCCTTGAGAAGAACATTTCCACCTTAGAATTGATGTTTGTTACACCTAATGATGTAAATCTAATTATAAATCTCTCAATGTATCCAAAAACACATTTTGGATTACAAAACACTCCCTATTGGCCAAAGCACATTACATTGTTGAACCAATATAAAAAGATCAATTAGGATACATTACATATCCAAACTAACCTGACTCTTCAACTCTGCACACTCAATGCATCCTTTAAAGCAAAAACTCTATCATAGCTTCAAAAACATGACCAGATGGCCATAAACATAGTTGACACACTGATCTGTCTTTGAGATCAACCACCAAGCTCACACAATCTTCACCTTTCCTTTGCTCATGCTCAAATAGTAAGATGACTATTCTATCAAAAAAATTATGACCAATAGGTCAAACAAATAGTCCTTAGACTGATCTACTCATCAACTCATCTATAAGGTACTCTACCCCTCCACTCCACAATTCACACACATAAACATATTCTCTAATATTTCCAAGTCTCTCTCAAATAACCTCTTGAGAATACTCACCCATTTTTCCTCTTCTAGGCTTATTAGGTCCAATGACCTATGTGATCATCTTCAACACCTTACTAAAATAAACATGTTTGATCCTCTTTTCTCTCTATTAGTCTTCACTAACTTGTACCTTCTCTTTAAAAATTTCTTAACTTTGCTTGGAACCACATTCACTCTCCCTCATTCAAGTCTCACAAGTCAAAAAACCAACACATTTGGTTTCACTATTTAGATATCAATCATGATAATCATAATCTTAGTCAGCCATTAGGCATGCCTTAACCCTTATGACATCTCTCACATCAATACATAGCTTAAAAACAATCTTCATAGGTTGGCCATAGCATATATAGGTCACCCATAAGTAGCTACACCTTTTAATAAGGCCTTTGTACCTCTTATAGGTTTCATGGAGACCTATTCACCCATTTAGCACACCATTGAGTAAAATAAGAACATAGGACCAATTTAAATAACATGGGTCCACTCCTTATGTTCCCTTAGACATCCTCAAATGATCATAGTCATATTAGATCACCTTTTTGTATTCTCAATGAACTCAAATAGATACTTTATACACATGAACACCATTACCAAATATATAGTCAAATTCTTAAGCATTGTTCATACTCAAGATAGATTGATCACACCTCCAAAATACTCATAGATCATCCTCATGATTCTAAAACATAATCTAATAGTTAATTCATCAAGAGATAGTGAAACAACATCAACACAAGCTCAAACATCCTTCTTGGGTCACTTGCAAAACATAGTCAAACATACAGTCATCTTTGGAGCACCATAACTGTCTGTATTCACTTATAGATCTTTAAGTCCAAATTGATAGATGTGAATAAAGTCCTCTACCAATTTTATTTTTACTGCATGAGAAAATTTGTCTTGGATCAAAATTTATATCCAAAAATCTAGACATTAGTTTTTCCTTTGAAAATTCAAAATTTCAAATACAAATGATCACAGTTAACTCTTGAACACAATGCTTACATCTTGTGTTCTCTCAAATCAAATCAAATATGCACCATCAATCTTATTTGATATTTAACACATAGTCCACCAATATGAGATATTAAAACTTAGGCACTTTGACCTCATATCATACAATCTCAAAATGTTGACTCAATGCACTCCATAGATCTCGATGGATCAACCAGGTCTTTAATGATCAATTCTCATCATTTGATCAATCTGTACAAATGCCCACTCATCATCGGATACTTATCCTATACTTTTGCTCAGTTTCTCAGTTGTTAAACATCATGCACCTATCCTCATCTCACTACTTCCTAACTTCTTGGAGCAACACGCACCATTGATCTTTCTCAAGATTTAACACTTTCAAAAATGACTATGGAGACCCTTTCAATATGCTTGAGTATCCATTTTTGAACCTTAATAACTTCTTTTGTGCTTCGATGTAGGATCTCAAATTTAGACTAGATGATCTCCTCACATAGGATAATCCAACCATATGACACACTACACTTGAAACCCTTTCATATGTGAGATATAATTCCATTAAAAATACTTCTCAAAAACTTATATCATAGAGCCAACTACATCAAAATATGTTTGGGAGACCAACTTTGCTCCTGCATAAATTTTGCCATGCTTCACCACAAAAATATCAAATTTAGTGAAAATAATCTATGCTCAAATAAATAAACCCATATATTTAGTTTCTCTTGTCACCTTCACATGTGAAATATATAACACCATCAAAATTCTCACTCAAATCTTCTTTCCACATTGAAAAATTGTCTAAGTATGGGAAAACATAGTCAAACTACCTAGGATCCCAACTTTGCATATGCATATCTTTTGATGTATTATATCACATGATCTAAAAATTAGTAAAAATAAGTTAGGAAAATAAATAAATGTATATGATAATTTTGTCCTAAAACCTCCACACATGTAAATTTTAACCTCATCAATATGCTTACTCAGCTCTTTCTAGCCACATTGCAAATTTGGCTAAGTATAGGAAAATAATGAATTTTGACTGAGAAGCCAACTTTTCACCCTCATATATTTAACCATGCTTCGATGCATGACTTGAAATTTGGTTCATAACAACTAAGGACTAATGTGATCATAATAATATGACCAAATCCCCTTGACTTATTCCCATGTGGTAATGGTGATGTCATCAAACTGACTACTTAGATTTTCTACCACTAAACCCAAAGTGTTTATATGAGAAAAATGATGAACTAGTTGAATTCCACTCATGCACATAAGAATTCAAAGCATTTTTTACTTCTGA
This sequence comes from Torreya grandis, assembly GCA_037957365.1. Classification (NCBI taxonomy): domain Eukaryota; kingdom Viridiplantae; phylum Streptophyta; class Pinopsida; order Cupressales; family Taxaceae; genus Torreya; species Torreya grandis. Next base: position 638,781 of record JARHVA010003169.1, read on the forward strand.
TAGGACCCTTTTTAGATGTTTAAATCATCATACTCAACCCTAATACTTTATATCCATGTCAATACTAAATATCAACTAACCATACATAAAGCATACTATAATAAGCATATTACACACTTTTTCATTATTACATATACTATCAAGGCACTTCATCCACTCACCAAGACACATCCATGACATCACCATGATAAATATCTAATAATATCCCCTTTGTCATTGATGTCAACAACCATAGTAATATATAGCTCACCTTCTCTCTCTTCAAAGCACTCCCACAACAAGAACTTTCTACCAAATAGGAACTTTTTCCCCCTTTGACACAATGACGAAATGGGCACACACTAATCTTGAGGAATTGAAAAAGACTATCAAATAAGAAAAGACCATCTTATAAAGGTGATACAAACTCCCCCTTACCTTGAGCCTACCTCTTCTTGCCTTGAAAACTTCCTCTTGCTCTATGTCAACACTTTTATTCAACCAAGCACTAAAACTAATGAAGAAAGACTAAACAAAATAACTAAAATCTAATGTATCTCACCAAGAAACATCAAAGAAGGACCCCCCTAATAAATCTAAACAATTACACCTTCTAAGCATTTTCATATCTCCACACATCATGAAACATCACCTCATATGTGTACTAGCCTTCTCTCTCAAGCTAACATAAAGACCACCAATAAAACTTCATGCCACTAGATAAATAGGAAACATGTACTAAACCAACTTAAGAACTCAACTAGATATTTTATATCCCATAATATTTAGTAGATAAATCTTCAAGAACTAAAAATTCATATTTAGAGCACTCTCATATGCCTCCTCAAGGACACCAATTTGCATCACCAAGATCATCCTCTACAACATACTTACTATAACCCATTTTAGGCTTGATTTCCCTTAACCCAAAACTCAGAAAACCAAGAGTACTAAAAAATCTTCAATTTTCTTTCAACAAACCATCAGACCACAAAACACCTAGAGCACATCACAAAGAAATGCACAATTTTTTTGAGCACAAAACACTTCTTAATGGTGCATCAAAATTATTAAGCCATATGGAACCATCCATTCTTATCCTACATAACTATTTTATAGATCTCTAGAGCAAACACAAGAACTTGTTGGTCCCCCCTAATCAAAGACCTTATCTGATTGCCAATATCATCCTGAGCACACAAACTTGCTTTTACACACCTTATTTCTTAGATTCAACTACTTAGTCCTCTAATCATAGGACATGACCAATTACAAAGTTCCCCCTAACTTCATACTTCATCAATAACATGACATATTCAACAAGTCTTTAAAAACTTATACCAGAGAATCCAAACCATGATCAACAAGCCAAATCTCTCTCAAGATAGGACCACTAAGATTCTTCACAAGCTTCTTTTCTCTAGCAAAAGATATATAAAATAATGCATAAGCATACCTTATTTACACAACATCTCATCAAATAATATCTAACAACCACCAAGCTTTCTCTGACTAACACGTGTCTCCTTAAAGCCTAGATCGAGACACCCCTTTGACATAGTGAGACTAAAAGTACCAAAACTTAGGGGACTCCCATATCTCCATATCTTTCTCTAACTTGTAGTCCTACTTGACTTTAATTGAATCCTTGAATTCATTCTTTTCTTTAGATTTGTCAATAAATGATGTCAATATAAACTCTTAACTCTCCTTTATTTCTAATTCTTTTTCCACCTTGGTAAACATTCCATCAAGACTCTTGGACTCAATAGGGTTAGTCTTCTTAGTCTTTACTACCTTAGGTCCCCATACCATAGTTTGAATCTTCTCATCTACTACATCCAACTTACCAAATTGACATTTGATTTTATGTTGATCTACAATATAACTTTTTAAAGTAACTTTCTTATCAACCTTATGATTATAATAATTGGCAATGATTACTTTTGGTTTTCATACTTGAGTTTTTCATTTCTCAAAACTTCTAGTATCTCTATATACTTTGACATACATTGAATACCTCATAACACTATTTGGAAAAAATAAAGCAATATGTCTACCCTTGTGATAACTAAAACAAATAACATCATTAGTATCTTTTGATAGATTTGAATTATGATCAATATTTGGCCAAAAAATCCTATCATAGCTCCATGAATGTCCATTCTTGATTGACTTCATTCTATAATAATTAGCTTTATGACCATACTTATTGCATTTATAATAATGACCATACTTATTGAATTTATAATAATGACCATTAAATAAACAAGCATACCTCAAAGCATTTGGTTATCTAATAGACCACCTTTCATTATTTTTCAAGTTTACAATCTCCTTGACTTGCTCAGACTTCTCATGCTCCTTTATTAGCTTTTTCAACTTGTCTATGAGTTATTCATACTCATTATTAAAAAATTCTATCTTATTTTTCATCTCATCATACTCACCTTGCCTTTAACTCATTTTTACATTTGCTTCTTCTAATTGAGTCTTAAGAGGTTAGCATTCTTCTTCTCTTGTGTTCAGATTTACATTAGCTGCACCTAACTAATCCTTGAGATTGCTGATATATTTGCCATCTTATTTGACTTTTTCTAATTTATTTTTTTATTATTTAGGATTTTTTTATCTTGATTATGACCTTTTCATACTCATATTTTATGGAAATAAGATTAGTCTTTAATTGATCAATTTCAAATTCTTTAGCTTTGATGTTTGAACATGTAGCCTCCATCTAAATTTTGAGAACTTGGGTAGTCTCATTATCACTCTTAGATTCTTTATCCAAGTGATCCTTTATTATACATGCTTGTTCTATCAAAATTATCTCAATATAAATGACTTTTACTTTAAAAACTTTGATCAAATTTATCATCTTATGATTCTTCTTATTCTGCTCCTTTAGTTCATCAAGTGCACTCATGAGCTCAAATTCTAGATCAACTTCTTCCTTTTTTTCATCTTCTCTACTATTATGATAAACTTATCTTATTATGTCCTTTTCTTTTTAACCCAAACTTGTCTTGGAATCTACTAGCTAAACCTTAAGATCATTGATAGCATTCTCATCCTCTTTGGCATCTTTCTTCAAAGTACATACCTATTATTCAAGTGCCTTGATCACAAACTTCCACTATTTATTTTATTTATTTAACTACTTATCCATATTTGTACTTTATTATGATCACTTTCTATCTAGTAGGCTTCTTTTAAAGGACCTGCTCTAATACCAATTATTATAGGTACAATCATTGAGAAGGGGGTTAAATTAGTGAGCCTAAATAATTTTAACTTCAATTCCAATTCCTTCAAACTCTTAATAATTCAATACATACATTCATGAGGCATACACCATTCATAACAATGAAAAATAAAGACAATGCAAGATCAAGCACATAACACATGTCATACATGGGAAACCCTCTTGGGGAATAAAACCCACTCTCAAGATTGCAAACACATAAACTACTATTCTATAAGATGATCTCAAATAAGAGACAAATCAAGTCCTTATGATCAAGAACCTTCGATCAAGTCCTTCTGACCTACAACCTTGATCAAGTCCTTTTTATCAAAGGTCTTTAGTGAAACCCTGTTTCACAAGGAACAACTACCCCTAAGGAAGATCAAGTCCTTTAGACCCTCCTTGAGAAGAACACTTCCACCTTAGAACTAATGTCTACTACACCTGATGATGGAAATTTGATTATCAATCTCTTAATGTATCCAAATCCACATTTTGGATTACACAACACTCCCTATTGGCTGAAACACATTACATACTTAAACTAATACATAAAGATAAATTAGGACACATTACATATCCCAACCAACCCCACTCTTCAACTCTACACACTCAATGCATCCTTCATAACAACTATGTCATAACATCAACAACATGCCCAGATGGTCATACACAGTCTACACACTGATCTGTCTCTTAGATCAACCACCAAGCTCACACAATATTTACCTTACCTTTTCTCATATTCAAAAAATAGGAAAACTATTCTACCAACAAAATTATGACCAATAGGTCATACAAATAGTCCTCAAATTGATCTACTCATAAACGCATCCACAAGGCACGTTACCCCTCCTTCAATTCATAATTCACACACACAATCCTCTTATATAATATTTCCCAAGTCTCCCTCAAATAGTCTCTTGAGCATACTCACCCATTCTACGTCTTCTAAGATTATTAGGTCTAATGACCTATGTGATCATCTTCAACACCTTGCTTAGACAAGGATGTATGATCTTCTTCACTCTCTACAAGTCCTCACTAACCTATACCTTCTCTTTTAAAGGATCTTGCCTTCGCTTAACACCACATTTACTCTCCCTCATTCAAGTTTTACAAGTCTAGAAACCAACACATTTTTTTCACTATTTATAGAGAAATCATGATAATCATAATCTTGGTTAACCATTAGGTATACCTTAACCCTTAATACATCTATCACTTCAAGACACATCCTAAAAAAAAATCATAAGTCAGCCATATAATTTATGGGTCACCCTTAATCAGCTACATCTTTTAATAAGGCCCTTGTAGATATTATAAGTCTCATGAAAACCTATTCTCCCATTTAGCATACCATCAAGTAAAAAAGAACACAAGACCAATTTCAAACACATGAGTCTAATCCTTTTATCCCATTCAACATACTCATATGATCATAGTCATCTTAGCTCACATTTATGTACGCTCAATTATCTGAAACATTGACCTTATATATAGGAACACCATTATCAAACATACATTCAAATTATTAAGAATTATTCATACTCAATATAGATTGACAATGCCTCCAAAATACTCACAAACCATCCTTATGGAGTATACAACATGCTCCAATAGATAATTCATCATGAAATAGTAAAACAACATCAACACAAGCTCAAACATACTTCTTAGGTAACTTACAAAATAAAATAAAACATACAATCATCTTTAGAACACCATAACTATGTTTATATTCAATTTCAGATCTTCAAGTCCATATTACTAGATGTGACTTAAAGTCATATACCACTTTTATTTTTACTACATGAGTAAACTAATCTTGGATCAAAAGTTATAGCCCAAAAATTAGACACTAGTTTTTCCTTTGCAAATTTAAATATTCAAATACAAATGATCATAGTTAACCTTTGAACACAATGATCACATCTTATTTCTTCTCATATTAGATTAAATACACACCATCAATCTTGTTTGATCTTTAACACATAGTTTACCAATGCCAAATATTTAACCTCAGTAACTTTGACCTCATCTTGTGCAATCTCAAAATTTTAACTCAACACACTCCATTGATCTCTGTAGATCAACCAGGGCTTTAATGATCAATGCTCATCATTTGATCAATCTGTACTAATGCCTAATCACCATTAAATAATTATTTTGTACCTTTACTTAGTCATTAAACATCATGTACCTTTTCTCATCTCACTACTTCTTGACTTCTTGGATCAATGTGCATCATTGATCTTGCTCAATCTTTAACACTTTAAAAAATGACCATGTATGGAGACCCTTTCAATATGCCTAACTAGTCATTTTTGATCCTTAATAACTTCTTCTATGCTTTGACATAGGATCTCAAATTTGGACCAAATGATTTCCTCACATAGGAGAATCTAACCATGTAAGACACTTCTCCTAGAACCTTCATGCATATAAGATATAATTCCATTAAAAACCCATCTTAAAAACTTTTGTCATAGAGTCAACTATGTCAAAATATGTCTGGGAAACTAACTTTGCTCCTACATAAATTTTTTCATGCTTTAATTCAAGATATCAAATTTAGTGTAAATCATCTATGCTCAAAATTGGACAAACCCATATGATCAATTTATATTGATAAATTCACATGTGAAAGACATAACACCATTAAAATGCTCACTCAGCTCTTCTTACCACATTGCAAAATTGGCTAAGTATGGGAAAACACATTTAACCTAGCTAGGAGCCCAAATTTGCATATGCATGTATTTTGACATGCTATATTACATGATCTAAAAATTAGTGAAAATAAACTATGCATAAAAATGAACAAAATCATATGATAATTTTGTCATAACACCTCCATGCGTGAAAATTCTAACCTCATCAACATGCTTACTTAAATCTTTCTATCCACATTATAAATTTGGATACATATGGGAAAATAATTAATTCTGACTAAGAAGACAACATTGCACCTACATATATTTAACCACACTTCAATGCATGACTTGAGATTTTGCACATAAAAATTAGGGACTAATGTGATCACAATCATATGATCAACTCCATTTTACTCATTCCCATGTGGCAATTGTAATGTCATCTATTTTACTAAATTTGGGAAACTATAGGTTTAATTTCCTAAATAGTAAAGGGTTCTAAATTAAGGGGAAAATTAGTAAATAAATGTGCCTTAATTAACCTATTGATTTATTGAATTTGGAAGTACTTAATTAATTTGTAGAAATTATAAACAAAGGGATAGAGAGTAAAACTTAGCTGATTTTGGGCTAAGACAAAAGAGACAGAGGCTACAAATTATTGATCTATCTGGGCAGACTATTAGAAATAAGATCTGAAAGTCTATTTTTTTCTTAGATAAGAGAACCAAAAATGGGACACCTAGAGGTCCAACACTGTAGTTCAATTTTTGGCATTGTAATCCTTAGTGTCTAAGATTTTTGAGCTTTTTGGGTTTTATTCATCTGCTCTGGGAGACCCTATGTCTGAGATATTGAGTCTTAGTTGTTTGTGAAGCTCTATGTGCAATTGATTTTATCTTCAAGGATCCTAGTTCTTAGTCATGATTGATAGGTGATCTCAAATCCAATTAGAAAAAGGGTTTAGTATTTAATATTCACTAAATGTGTGATCACACCCCGTGTGTGGGCATGCTTCTTACATACCAATACTTTGAAGAGGGATCAAGGCCAATATAGTTCTCCTAATTTGAATGTGTATTTTGTAATATTATGTATACAATGGAAGTGTATGTGAATTTGGGAAAGCTTGAGATGACTCATGATTGGTTTGGGAGTTTGGATAAGATAGAAATAATAGTGGTTGGTTGTATGTAGAGAATAAGAATATTTGCTTGAGTGTGCTTTAGTATATTTCTATCTTGTACCCTTTGAATGATTGCAAATGATTCTAAATGACCTTTGAATGGGATTTTATAGAGAAACTAGTGATATTGGGTTAGATGAACTTGCATTAGGCTGACAAGGGAGAGGATAAGGATTTGGGAAAATATGATCATTTGAGGCTATTGTGGATTGGGACAATAGCACTAGAAAGTGGGCACCCTGGGTCCCAACACTATAGTCCAACCTATGATGCTATTATCTAAGGGTAAGGGGACCTTGGGGGATAGATATGTACTTAGGAGAGGAGTTTGGGATAGTAGGGGTTGAATCTAGAAGGCTTTGAATGACTAGGAAATAGTGAAAACATGCCTAAGTGGGATGTGTAAGCGAGTAGGAAAGACCTATGGTTTGGGTGTCTCAAGTCATGCTCAAATTATACAAATTACATTTTAGTATGACTACATCTCCCCCCCCCCTTTATTCTAAGTATGTAAAAAATTGAAATAATAAGATAAAGGAAAAAAAGAAATATACCTAAACTTAACTATGAGGCTAAGCCCAAGAAGCTATGTGATGTTGGATTGTGCATAGTGAGAGCACATTATACTATGTAAGTCTACAAAAAGGAAAGCAAAATTAGATTAGTTCTTACCAAATATACTATATCTAAAATAATAATGTAAAAAGTTGGGTAAAATGATGGAAAGGAAGAGAAATGAATGAATACACCTCATCGGGTATGTGAACTAATACAATACCTATTATGTTAATGGGTTATGTTATGTGATGTTAGAAGTATGTTGAACCAAGATTTATATCAATGAATGAGCTAAGTAATCAATCCCCTAGAATTTGGCTCAAGAATACAAAGGTAGGCCCTTTGGTTCCATAATCACCAACTATGTGATGTTAATGAATCATGCATGTGCTAATTGAGGCCTAGACCATTTGCCCAATCCCTCTAAATAGGTGGCTTAAAAATACAAAGGTTAGCTAGACCTTTGGCCCCATCATTACCCTTGATGTGAAGCTAAATGAGAAAATACATGTATAGATGAATGTCATATGAGATGGTTCATGGAGTCCCTAAATGTGTTGTGATATGACAATATTGGTGTGGATAGATGAATGTAAATTGGAAACTAGGCCACTATTGGCCACTTTGAAAGATGGAGATTGGACTTGTATAAAATCCCCTCCTAAAATTGGAATCAAGGCTTAGGAAGCCACTCAAAAACTTGGGTACACAAGAAGCAAACCTATATGAAAGTTTACTTGAAAGTGATGCCAACCACTTTTAGATGGAGTAAGGCATGCAACTGTTGGGAATATTTAAGAAAATATAATAAACTTAGAAATAGAGAAGGCCCATGTTTTAGACACATTGCCCCAATAATTAGTGTCTAGAACATTGATTCTGAACTAGAAGTTTTATCAACTACCACGTCTAAACTAAAAATGGAAACCCTCATGCATGATGCCCCTTGTATCTAAATTTTCTAAGTGAAATAAGTGCTAAAAACTATTGATTTTTGGACTAAACTATGCTAGAAAAACTATGACTAAACTCACCTCTCTACCTAATTCTATAAAAAATAAATATTCTACTATTTGGATGATAGCACTAAAAACTAGACACGTTGGGTTCTAGTGGTGTAGTCCCATTTTCGACACTATTGTCCATAGCCAAAATTGATGACTGATCTAGATTCTCTACTATCTACCTGGTCTGGTTTACCTATGTTGAGTTATAGATTCTAGACTGTAATATTTTGAAACTACTTTTTTTACCATTAAGAGCTCTGATCTCTATGACAAAAACCCCTATTTGTTTTCCCCTCTGTTGAGGGTAGGAATGAAGACCCTGCAATGACTACCCTCATAAATAGAATACTTACAAGTGTGTTAAGTGGTGAAAACATCTGATATAACATTGATATACATTATATCAAGATATAATAAAAATTTTAGAGAGAGATTATTAGATCCACAAGGGTATGCCTAGATAGATATAACAATGTAATAACATGTGCACAAGAGTAAACTGGAATTCAAAATGTTAGTTGTTAGTTATTAGTCAAATGGAGGGATGGGGCACGATGTCCATCATGGCAAAGAAAGGTAAATGTACTATTTTAATAATGGCATTACACACAAATAAAAGTAATCAAATAACAAGCATACAAAACAAAAAGTAAGCAACACATAAGGGTGGCCAAGGGGCCAAATAAGTACATAATGCATATAAGGCATGTTCAAATGCTGCATACACACATAATGGGAATAATAAAATATTTTCACAAGGTCCAAAAACACATGAAATTCATATAAAAAGGACATTGGAAAGTTTCCAAAGGCACACACATATAGACAAGACCAAAATGACATTGGCAAATGTCCTAGAATACAACTAGGAAGAAAACATGAACTAGGAAATGAAAACACATCTACCTAATCAAAGTGAAGAGTGGAACCATGAAAAGTACTATAACTATAAACATACATCTAACTATGGAAAGCAAGAAGCAAGAGTATAGAAGATATGTAATACAAGACTAATGTATATGTTATGAAATACAAAAGTGTGATATATGCTAATGGATGTCGATGTGATATCTATGTAAGCAAATAAATAATATACTACAATAATATGTCTAGAGTGTATAATGTAAGAATGACATAAATTGGATGGTGTAGTCATGTAGAGTATGCCCCTAGTGGGTAGATATATCAATATGTAGCTAGAATGTAGAAGTAAGATGCCCCCTCGATGGGCGGAGTGAAGTAATCAAGGATATGGATGCACTACACACACTCAGATAAGATGAAGTGAAGCCTATTAATATAGATAAATATACCAAAAATAGATTAAAAAAATTTAATGTAAGTCTAGCATAATGGTTAGCAATTTAAAACATAGATGATGCATATAATTGACATGTTTTTATATTTTTGAAATATTATATTGTTTTTATATTTTGAAATATTTGAGCTATGTACTATCAAGTAGAAGAAATTATGTATAATCAATACTAGAAATAAATGATGCTAACTATTGAGTTTTAGATGAGACTCCCTATCATGGTGTCCTGTATCAAAGAGTGGAATTATGCATGATTGTGAGGCATGATGGAAATGTTGAAACTGTGGTTCTGAAAGCTATATATGTTGTAAATGCTCTAAAATATCTGAAGTAAAAACTAAATGTGGGGACCATATATAATTTTTAGAAATGGATGCAACTATAGGGATCTTAGGGACCCATATGAAAGTAGGAGAAACTCATTGAATATGTGCTCTATGTGTAGATGCATGAGATCTCAATGAAACTGCTCTACGTGTGAATATTGTAGATGGAAGTTGTCTAGAATATTGAAGCTATGGAGGTTTATGAACCATCAATGCTAGTTATGGATATCATATATGTGTCTAATGCTAAATTGGAGAAAAAATTTGTGGTGGAGCTAAAACTGGTAATGAAACTAAAACTAGCTCTAGAATTGAAATTGACTCTAAAACTAGAAGTGGCAACTCATATGGAAATCCAGTAACTATGATAACCTAATTAGTATGAAGGAATTTCATGAATACATGTACTGTAGATGGAACTACTCAATTTTTTTGTATCTAAGGTTTGCCAAGTAACATGTCAAAAACTCTCATGTTAGGAACTATAATAAATGAGGTGGTCATGTGTGTAGGACTAACCTATAGAGGAATGAGGATCTCACCCAATGTAGTCTGACTATGTCCATTAAAACCACTAATTAATATATTTTTTAGAGTAATATCTTTCTCTATTGATCCAAAACTCAAAAGTTTTGGTTGAAAGATAATTCAAGAAACAAGAACAAAATAATTCAAATAATGCTATCTCTGAGAAGAGATGTTTTATTGATCAAATTTACAGACCCAAATATATGCTTATCTCTAAGAAGAGATGTATGATTTCCATTTTGGGTTACATCTTCATTTATACATGTTTTTAAGGTGTTTAGAGGATGTGGAAGGTCACCAATCTCAAGGGAGATGAATTGGTTTGACTTCCACAATTTACAAGAATACAGAATTTGAGGAATTACTATTTTTAGACTGCACTATTAAAATTAAAATTTGGGACACTTCCATTGGGTTTTAGGGGGTCAAATTTCATATATCAGAGTTCCATGCCATCTCATGATGTTTCCAACATTATTAGCTTTCTAATGGTTCAAACGATGAGTCAATTGTAGCTATGGTGAAAAAGTTATGGCTCCCAAAAGTTTCATCATCAATTGGGGTGGACCCATCACCCGAATTGTCATTTTAATTATTTCTCAGATCATCTATATAACCCAAGTGCTTTATTAGAGTCATAGTACAAATGGTAACACTAGATATATTATCAATTAGAACACTATGAATGGGATGACCATAAATACAAGATCTAATGGAGAGCACATGATAATCTATGTTATCCTCAATAATCTCCTGCTCAGAAAAGGAGATGGAAATGCTAGTTCCCTATATGTAACTGATGAAGGATGTACCTAATATGCATGATGTGTCATGTGTCTTTAACTTGCCATGATATGGAAATGGATCTAAAAATATTTTGAATGACTTATCCTGCATTGGTTTGGTTGGAAGAGGCTCAACTGAAGTGCCTAGATTAATTTTACTACCATCAATTAAATCTTGTATCTTATGCCTATGACTAATGCATTTGTTTTAGTATGGCTTGGTGCCCTATAATAGTCATAAAATGCATTCTAGTCATATCCATGTAGAAGAGGCTTTATTGGATCAATTTATCTGTAGGAGGAAGAGATATGATGTTACATTCTAATAACTACTATAGAACTCTGGCTGAAAGAACTAGTAGATTTGTAAAAGGTCACTGAGGAGGCACTAATAAAGTGAATCTTTATGAGGGATCTAAAGCTACATTAACTTTCTACTAAGTCAGTCCTTTACTATCATTAAATTTGACCTTATATGGGGATTTACTATTACTCTTATTAGTTGTACCTAGTACACTTGTGTACTTAAGTTTGCCCATTAAAATGAGTTTGATTTCTTTTTTTTAAAGTGTGACACAATTTAGGGAAAGAAGATAAATTTTTTAACATGATTTTCTCATGAAAAACTGGTAGAAGACTCTATTTGAAGAGGTTCTGTAACTCTTGATTTGCCATAGGGCTAGTCATCTTAGACAATTGGTCTTGTATCTGAGAACATACTAGATTAGAGGCTCATTTGATTTCTATTTTTGTTGTGTAATTTGGGCATATGAAACTTTATCACTGATATTAATATTAAAATGTACTATGAACATGTTATCAAGAGGATTGAATGAATTAACTAACTAATTTAGTAGACTGTTAAACCATTGTAATGCATAATCCTTGAGGCTCCTCAAAAATAATTTAGATAATAGCTAGTCATATGATACATAATCTAAACAAGTTACATGAAAGGCTCTCATATGTGTCTCTAGATCACCCTTGCCATCGTAAATATTTAGCTTAGGTTATACAAATCCAAGTTCAAGGGTGTAGCATCTATATGTCATGCCAAACGTGTATGTAATAGACTGAAAGAGTCCAATACATGTGTAGATCTAGTGGTACCTTTCTCAAGATGTTTTAACTTGGATTAAAGAAATCAAATGTCTTGCACAATGACTACCACATCAAAATATAGGGATGTACTAGCTATAGTTGGTGGCATAGAAGAAGGTTGGGGTGCTATAGGGGTTGTTGTGACATAGTTGCCCCCATGGTGTCATGTGCAATTGGTGTCTTTGTGGTTTAATAAGATTGACCATTGGTTACCTTTTGTTGTTTCTCTTAGAGGATTCTAATCATGTCATCTTATATATTTAGGTTTTTAGTTAAGATTTATTGAAGCTCTCTTTTATTAGTTTCATCAAAGCTGGTATATTGGGCCATTGTTAAAGTATGAAATAATTTGAAATGTGTTTGAATATTTTGCAATAAGTTGTAATAGGTAATGTACTAAAACTAGAAAGTATTAGATATAAGAAATGAAAAATTCTAAAATAATAGTTTAGAATTTTCACAAAAAAGATACAAAGCTACCAAACATGTAAGGTAATACCATAAAAAGCAAAGTAGGAACTAGTATATACAACTAGGGATTTTTCAGAAATATTATTTGTAAAATATTATGAACTTTTGAATTTGAAATTAATTTTTTTAGCTAAGTATGCAAGATAAAATTCTAAAAATTAATTGACCTAGTAGATGTAACTAGGGTTTTAAGATAAATAAATTTCTAGAATTACTATGAATTTTTGAAATTTGAAGTGATTTTTTGATTTTAATATTCAATCAAAATTTGCAAAAATTAAGTGGCATATTACTTGAAAATTACTGGGATTTAGTTGATGCAACTAGGTATTTAAAATGATTTTTTTCAAAACTATTTTAATAATTTGAAAATTTTGTTATAAATTTGTATAATTGAGCTTGAAAAATTTAAGAAAAATCTAAAAATATTTCTAAAATTAGTAATATATTTTTTGTAGAGGTTTGAAAGTGTTTGTATGCAAATAGGACCTAGTATGTGCAAAATAGGGTTTAAATAAATTATTGAAAATATTTCAATTAATTTTTAGTTTTTTATTTTTAAATTTAGGAAAAATTATGAAAATATTGCAAAAAATTAGAAATAATTAGCTCTAGGGTTTTTAGGGTTTTTATGCAAAGACTTGAAGTGAGTTAGGTTCACCAAATGTTTTACTAAATTTGGGAAATTATAGGTTTAATTTACTTAATATTAAAGGGGTTTATGTCATGTCCCCTTCTAGTTGACATATTTCGAGCGGATGATTAGCCTATTATGCGACCCTCGTAGGCTGATAGGATGGATAGAGGGTCTTGATAGAGATGGGTTGGAATTCGTTCGGGCACTTTCGGGCATGAATTAAGGGAGATATTAATATTTGATTGACTTAATCAAATATTAATTATTTGAACTAATTTTAATTAATTATTAATTAATTATTAATTATTAATTAATTATTAATTATTAATGATTTGGTCTAATTTGAGGATGCAAATTCTAAATTAAGACTTGGTCTAATTTTAAGACCCTAGTTCTAATTTAAGGAAGTCTAATTTAAGGGAGTCTAATTTTAGCAAGCTCACCTTTGGAGGTGTATAAGAATCTCTCATGAGAGAGAGTTTGTATCCATGCTTATTATTGATATTGATTCTTGTTAAGAAACTCTTCTGTGAAGACTGAGCCAAGGGTTCTAGGATTCCAATTGCAGTGAAGAACGTCAACTCTTCATTGTGTGTGATTCAGAGGTTGTGAAAGATCAGCCGATCTATTGCCGAATTGAGAGATAACTTCACCCAGAAGTTATCATAGTATTACAGGTATTTGAGAGATAACTTCACTCAGAAGCTATCACAAGGGTTTACAGGTATTTTCTTTATTTTGGGTTTTTGATTCAAGAATTATCCAGATATAGATCTTTTGTGTCAGCCCATAATTCTACAGATCAGGATCAGGCATACAGGGTGTGTTATATCAGCGGCCATACGAATTCCGTACAGCTCTGTGAAAATCCGTACGCATCTACAGGAAGTTCAGGTATCGACATCGGCGAACAGGGCCTTACAGAGACTGACATCGGTTGACTCATCACCGACGTCGGCAAGGGGACCACTACAGGTCGATCGACGACGGCAGTATAACCGACGTCGGCGACTGTGTTTTTACACAGCAGGCTGAGACGTGCCAGATTCAGCCTAGTTTGTAGAATATATAGGAAATAAAGGCTAAACTTTCGATATTCTTTGTATATTTGACAGAGGATCTCTATTGTAAGCTTATGAGCAAATAAATAAGAAATTATACTGTGATTTATTCATCTATTTGAAGATATTTTGCAGAAATTCAGATAAGCAATTTGGAGCTTTGTTTTGATATTCGAAGGGATATTACAGTGGTATCAGAGCTAAATCCTACCATCCTGAGGGTTTAGAAATTTTATGCAGCCACAAGAGTTGCGACCACACGGGTATTACACATGCAGTAAAGCTTTGCTTGAAGGTACTCAAGTTCTAGAACAACTGCCGGAAGACATGGGTGATGATATTGGCAGGGCCCGTATTCCTCACCATCTAAGAGACCAAGATGATCCAGAGGTTTTACTTACTCTTAGAGAACTACGAGAAGGGCAAAGGCAGAATAACCAGGTATTACAGTAGTTGGCAGCAGCACTGCCAAGATTGGGTTCTCCGAGGAGACATTCCCCACACCGTGAAGATGTCAGGAGTGTTGCAGGATCACAGCGAGGCCATGGGACTGTTTCTCATACAGCGAATAGGCCTACTAGGCCTATCTTTGTGAGACAGGAAGCAGAGGAGGTGATAGCAGGTGAGGAGCATGAGGAGACATTCACGGACACACTTAGGGCAGCGACTGAAGAGTGGGAGTCATTACCACATGTGGTCAGGGAGATGATTACTTTTGACTGATTCCTCACACAAAGGAAAGAACATTACCGAGGTCGACAGAATGGGAGACCAAGACCCCAGAACAATGATCTAAAGCAGGCTACGAGTAGGCTCACACTAGCAACATTTGACGGTAGTGGTAAAGTGACAGCACAGGCTTGGGTTAGTAAGCTAGATACATTTCTCACATTGCGACCGATGGGTGAGGAAGATGCTATCAGATATGCGACACTACATCTTAAGGGAATAGCTCATGATTGGTGGCACCATGGGATGGTGACACTCCATCATGATCGGATCACTTCTTATCAGGAGTTTGTGGACAAGCTGGTGGAGCGTTTTGACAGGAGGGATCCAGAGTCCTATTTATGAGAGTTGGCATAGTTGCGCCAAAGTGGCAGTCTAGAGTCATACATTGGTGACTTTCAGAAGTTATCAGTCATGGTTCCTGACATTTCAGAGAGGTGACTAGTAGTACTCTTCATAGAGGGATTGATAGAACCACTGAGAGGTTGGGTCAAAGGTTTTGATCCTCCTTCCTTACAGGAAGCTATGAAGAAGGCACGTAGTATGGAGATGGCAGCTCCATCTAGTAGATCTAACTCCAGAGGTACTTCTTCATCCAGGGACAGTAAGGGCTCCAACAGGAATAGAGAAAGACCAGGCTTCAACATAGATAAATCAGGGGTCAAGAATGATTCGAGGGCCAATCCAGCAGCACCACCTTTGGATAGAGAGGCTCTTAATGACCTGCGAAGGAAGAAGCTTTGTTTTTACTGTAAAGGTCCATATGATGCTAATCATGATTGTCCTTTGAGACCTAAGGGCAAAGCAAATCGGGTAATGTGGGCCTATTATGAGGATGAGGAATCAGAAGATTCCAAACATCACGATTGTTCTGAGGAGCCAGACGCTGAAGCTTCAGAGCCTTGGGTAGAGGTAGAGTCAGAGCTCCAGATTCAGGAAGCACGTCTATCTAGCATCCAACACGAGGGATCATTCAGACTCCGGGGAGTTTTGGCAGGACAGAGGGTCATTACCCTTCTTGACATGGGCGCCACACATAATTTTATTGATACTAGATTTGTGGAGAAGCGTGGACTCACCACAAAAGAGTTTGAGGGCATTAGAGTTAAGGTAGCTGATGGTTACACCCTCAGATGTGAGCGGATGATCAGGGAGCTCCCATTACGCTTGAACAACTATGAGTTCAAGGCGGATTATTATGTGGTCAACATGGGAGATATAGACTTGGTTTTGGGCATGAAGTGGCTTCATTCCCTTGAAATAGTCACTCTTAATCTTAGGGATATGGAGATCCATTTTGATGTAAATGGGAAGTCTCACATTCTCAAAGCAATATGGGACGGCAACATCAAGACTATTTCTTTACATCGGATGGAGAGGCTCATGCGACATGACATGGTAGAGTGGGCTGCCGAGTGCACATTAGCACCAATACAGGAGGGACAACAGAAGACCGAGTACCATCCAGACATCCAGCAGCTGAGAGTCAAGCATGACAAGGTCTTTGGTGACATTCCACCAGGGAGACCTCCAGACAGGGGCATTGAGCATATTATTGAGCTTGAGGAGGGGGCTAAGCCCATTATGATTACTCCTTATTGACATCCTAAGCGGTTGAAGGATGAGATCGAGAGAACAATTAAGGAGTTACTGGCTATGGGTCATATTCGGCCAAGCAAATCACCATTTGCTTCTTCAGTTGTTCTAGTGAAGAAGAAGGATGGTACCCTACGAATGTGCATTGACTACAGAGCCCTGAATAAGAGGACCATTAAGAACAGGTATCCTATACCACGTATTGACGAGCTTATTGACGAGCTCCATGGTGCACATTACTTCACGAAGATAGACTTAAGATCAGGCTACCATCAGATCAGAGTTCGCGAGCAGGACGTGGAGAAGACAGCTTTCCGTTGCCATAGTGGACACTACGAGTTTATAGTGATGCCATTCGGGCTCACTAATGCGCCAGCAACATTTCAGTCCACCATGAATAGAGTCTTCCATTCACTGCTGAGGAGGTTTGTACTTGTTTTTTTTGATGACATTCTTATATACAGTAGGAATTGGCAGGAGCATTTGGCTCATCTGGAGACTGTACTCAGCATATTGGAGAGGGAATCCTTGTATGCCAAGGAGTCCAAATGTGATTTGGGGATGACCGAATTGTTATACTTGGGTCATATTATCAGTGCAGGGGGAGTACGGATGGATCCTGAGAAGATCCGCGCCATCATAGATTGGCCTATTCCAGCAAACCTAACACAGCTAAGGGGATTTCTAGGTTTGTGTGGGTTTTACCGGAGGTTCGTGAATGGTTATTCACGACATGCAGCTCCCATGACAGATTTGACTAAAAAGGGTGCCTTTTGTTGGACACCTGAAGCACAGGAGTGTTTCGAAAGGTTCAAGGAGTTGATGACTACGTGCCCAGTTCTGGCACTACCTGATTTTTTGAAGCCGTTCGAGTTGCAGTGCGATGCCTCAGGGGAGGGCATTGGAGCGGAGCTTATGCAAGACAAGCACCCCATAGTATATGAGAGTCGTAAGCTCAGAGGACCAGAAAGACTGTACAGCATCTATGATAAGGAGATGCTTGCTATCATACATGCCTTGGCAAAATTTAGGCAATATCTAGTGGGCAGCAAATTTTGCATCAAAACGGACCACAACAGTTTGAGACATTTCTTGGGGCAGTGAGACCTCAATGATCGTCAGCAGAAGTGGGTGAGTAAAATACAGGCATATGACTTTGACATCTCTTTCATCAAGGGCACCCAGAATGTTGTGGCCGATGCTCTTTCACGCAGGCCATATTTGAGTACCATGGTCCACATTACAGAGGATTGGTGACATATGATTGTGGCAGAGTATGCCAAGGATACATGGGCAGCTACCATTGTTGAGGGATCGACGGTTGACACCAGATATACTCTTGTGGATGACTTGATCATTTACAAGAATAGGGTTTATTTGATTCCAGGATCATCGATGAAGAACATTATCATGCGAGCTTTTCATGATATACCTACTGCAGGACATTCCAGATATTTTAAGACTTACAGACAGATCAGGGAGAGATTCACATGGAAGGGCCTCAAAGCAGATGTTCTTCAGTATGTGCGTGAGTGCCCTGTTTGTCAGCAGAACAAGCAGGAGAACACGTACCTAGCAGGATTGTTGCAGCCACTTCCAATTCCTGACAAGAAGTGGGAGTGTTTGTCGATGGATTTCATTATGGGCTTGCCTAAAGCCCAAGGACGAGATTGCATATATGTAGTTGTGGATCGGTTAACGAAGTATGCTCACTTCTTTCCGATTACCACCACACATACAGCTACACAGGTAGCAGAGGTTTTCTTTCGAGAGGTATTCCGACTGCATGGATTACCTCGGAGCATAGTGAGCGACAGGGATAGTCGGTTCCTGAGTCACTTCTGGCAGGAGGTGTTCCGACTTTGTGGGACCGAGCTTACACCTAGCACCAGCTACCACTCGCAGATTGATGGACAGATAGAGATTGTAAACAAATGGGTGGAGGGCTACCTCAGGAACTACATTGTAGGGCAGCAAAAAGCTTGGGTTAAGTGGATTCATTTATGCGAGTATTGCTATAATACGACTTTCCACATGACCATTCAGATGTCTCCTTTTATGGCATTGTACGGGTATGAGGCACCGAGTTTTCTAGATTTATTACTGAGTGATAGTAGAGTGCCGAGTGCTGGGGACCTATTGTAGGAGAGTCAGGATATTATGAGGACTCTCAAAGAGAATATTGCTAAGGCACAGAATCAACAGAAGCAATATGCAGATTAGCGGAGGACCGAGAGATCTTTTGAGGTAGGTGACATGGTCTATCTTATGCTGCAGCCTTACCGACAGTCTACTCTTAAGAAGAGTGGGGCAGAGAAGCTTAAGCCACGTTACTACGGTCCTTTCCGAATCCTAAGATGCGTTGGAGAGATGGTTTATGAGCTAGAGCTTCCTACAGAGAGCAAGGTACACAATGTCTTTCATGTATCACGCCTCAAAAAGGCGTTAGGACACTGTGTGATACCTTCTACAATTTTACCTCCCTTAGATGATGAGGGAAAATTGATCTTAGTACCTGAGTCCATCTTGGAATCTAGAGAGAGACAGTTGCATCGACGGACTATCAGGGAATATTTGGTAAAGTGGAAAGATTTGCCAGTTGAGGATGCGACATGGGAAAGCGAAGATATTCTACAGCATCCAGAGTTGAGATTGCTTGAGGGCAAGCAATTTCAGGAGGGGCGGACTGTCATGTCCCCTTCTAGTTGACATATTTCGAGCGGATGATTAGCCTATTATGCGACCCTCGTAGGCTGATAGGATGGATAGAGGGTCTTGATAGAGATGGGTTGGAATTCGTTCGGGCACTTTCGGGCATGAATTAAGGGAGATGTTAATATTTGATTGACTTAATCAAATATTAATTATTTGAACTAATTTTAATTATTTATTAATTATTAATTAATTATTAATTATTAATGATTTGGTCTAATTTGAGGATGCAAATTCTAAATTAAGACTTGGTCTAATTTTAAGACCCTAGTTCTAATTTAAGGAAGTCTAATTTAAGGGAGTCTAATTTTAGCAAGCTCACCTTTGGAGGTGTATAAGAATCTCTCATGAGAGAGAGTTTGTATCCATGCTTATTATTGATATTGATTCTTGTTAAGAAACTCTTCTGTGAAGACTGAGCCAAGGGCTCCAGGATTCCAATTGCAGTGAAGAACGTCAACTCTTCATTGTGTGCGATTCAGAGGTTGTGAAAGATCAGCCGATCTATTGCTGAATTGAGAGATAACTTCACCCAGAAGTTATCATAGTATTACAGGTATTTGAGAGATAACTTCACTCAGAAGCTATCACAAGGGTTTACAGGTATTTTCTTTATTTTGGGTTTTTGATTCAAGAATTATCCAGATATAGATCTTTTGTGTCAGCCCATAATTCTACAGATCAGGATCAGGCATACAGGGTGTGTTATATCAGCGGCCATACGAATTCCATACAGCTCCGTGAAAATCCGTACGCATCTACAGGAAGTTCAGGTACCGACATCGGCGAACAGGGCCTTACAGAGACCGACATCGGTCGACTCATCACCGACGTCGGCAAGGGGACCACTACAGGTCGACCGACGACGGCAGTATAACCGACGTCGGCGACTGTGTTTTTACACAGCAGGCCGAGACGTGCCAGATTCAGCCCAGTTTGCGGAATATACAGGAAATAAAGGCCAAACTTTTGATATTCTTTGTATATTTGATAGAGGATCTCTATTGTAAGCTTATGAGCAAATAAATAAGAAATTATACTGTGATTTATTCATCTATTTGAAGATATTTTGCAGAAATTCAGATAAGCAATTTGGAGCTTTGTTTTGATATTCGAAGGGATATTACAGTTTAGATTAATGGGAAAATCAATAAATAAATGTGCTTTAATTAACCTACTAATTTATTGAATCTATAAGTGCTTAATTTATTTCTAAAAATAGAAAACAAGGTGATAAAGAGTAAAACTTAGTTGACTTTGGGATGAGATGGAGGAAACAAAGGCTACAAATTTTTGATCTGTCTAAATAGATTATTAGAAACAAGATCTAGAAGTTTATTTTTTACCTGGATAGGAGCACCAAAAATGGGACACCTGGAGGTCTAATTTTGTAGTCCAAGTTTTGGCACTGTAGTCCTTAGTGTCTGAACTTTTTGAGCTTTCTAGGTTTTGTTCATCTATTTTAGGAGACCTTGTGCTTGAAATATTGAGTCCTAGCTATTCAAAAAGCTCTATGTGTAATTGATTTTGTTTTTAAGGATCATAGTTCTTCTTCATGCTTTATAGGTGATCTCAAATCTAACTAGAAAAAGGGGTTAGTGTGTAATATGCATTGAACATGTGATCACACCCCGTGTGCAGGCATGCTACCTACATATCAATACTATGAGGAGGGGTCAAGGCTAATGTATTTATCCCAATTTGAATGTGTATTTTACAATCTTATGTATGTAATATAAGTGTATGCAAATTTGGGCAAGCTTAACATGACTTTTGACTGGTGTGAAAGCTTGGATAGGCTAGAAATAATAGTGGTTGGTTATATGTAGAGAATATGAAGATTTTCTTGAGCGTGATTTAGTATATTTATAGCCTTTTCCCTTTGAATGATTTCCAACCCTTCTAAATGAAATCTAAATGGGATTTTATATAAAAATTAGTGATCTTAGATTAGATGAACTTACACTAGGATGACAAGGAAAAAGATAAGGATTTTCAAAAATATGATCATTTAAGGCTATTGTGGATTGGGACAATAGTGCTTAAAATTGGACACCCTAGGTCCAAGTGTTGTCATGCAACCTATGATAGTTTTTTCTATAGGTAAAGGGACTATGAGGGATAGATCTGTGCCATGGAGAGGATTCTGAGATAGTAGGGGCTGAATCTAGAAGGTTTCATATGACTAAGAAATAGTGAAAACATGTCTGAGTGGGATGTGTAAGTGAGTAGGAGAGACCTATGGTTTGGGTATCACAAGTCATGCTCAATTTGTACAAATTGCATTTTAGTACGAATATATCATCAAATTGCCTACTTAGATTTTCTACCATTGGACCCAAAGTGTTTAGATGAGAATAATGATGAACTAGGTTAATTCCACTCATGCACATAAGCATTCAAAGAATTCCTGAATTAGGACCCCTTGAAGATGATAAAATCACTATGCTCAACCCTAATCCTTTATAGTCATGTCAATACTAAATATCAACCAACCATACATAAAAAATACTAGAACAATCATATTGTACACTTTGTCATTATTACATAGACTATCAAGGCACTTCATCTATTCACTAGGACACCTCTATGCCATCACCATGATATCATCATGACAATTCTCCAAAAAATTGGTCACCAATAGGGAATCATAATTTATACACACAATAATAGGCTTGATAGACTTAGACATAGGTGTACCCAAAAGCTTAGAAAAGTTCTACATAAAGGACACAAGTGCCAAAAGGAGGTGCCCTTGGCATTACTATCTAGTTAGGGCACTACTTTTCAAGAAGGGCTATGACACATGGATCCTATCTGTGACACTCAGATCATCTCCTATCTCAATTTATAGCCTCTAAATCTTACATCTCAATTAATTTCCAACTAAGTACATATTTATATCATTTATTGTTATTTTCAAAAATGTAAAATTAGGTTAATTTTGTTACAAATCAAAGGCTATATTTATTACATACTCATCCCTTTTAACAACCTAGGGCTTAAAATTTTTAAACACTAAAAAAGATAAATCACTTTGTAAAAAATGGAAATTTTCTAATATTGTATATACTAAAGTTTGGTATAATATAGTTAATAATGTCAATTTTGACCTACCTTCACTGTATGTGATTTCTGCATACATATATACCTCTTATTTTCCATTATCTCACATCCACATGCTTATTATGAGTCTAACCCTCCTATTTTGATGTTAGTCACCTACAAGAACCTATCATTCTATGTCATTAGCCAAATATCTCACTAAGACATCTCCAAATCATGATATTTTCATCCATATTTCTTGAACACTAATGTTAGACATGAATAATTTCATCAAATTTTTTCCCTTAGGGTGATGTTACTAATCCTCACCAAAAATGACTATTTTAAAAATCTAAATCATTCTATGGACCGACCTATTTTTATAAGAAGTCGGTGTCATGATAAATTACCTAAGTGGACTCATAAAAAAATCAAACCCATAATTATGACACATTTAACAACTTTATATAAAATAAATATACACTATTAAAAATCAAGAAACGCTTCCCTATTCTTCTCATATTTGAAATAAGTCATTAGGATTAGTCATCAACCAAGTTTGAAGCACACCAAACCAAGTCAAGAGCGAATATTATCAAGTATCAAAATCCATATTCTAGGTACATTGATATATTAAAGGATCATAATTATACAATCACATTAAGGTGAACAATTATGTATGGCTTGACTTCCCTCTTCAGAGTATTGGATACATTGGTAGTGGTTAATCATTTATAAGTGTAATGGGGGTCAACTCAACCCATTATACCAAGTTTTTATAGGTTTTTACTCTTCACAAGTGGATCTATGGTTATAATGAGGAGACTAAATTTTAGAGTTATATGTTGGATGGTAGAGCCTAATTTATTTTAATACCTAGTTCTAGACAAGGGGGTATAAGGGGACAATTCCTCCCCACCATGCATCATAAAATATTGTAATTTTGTAGAAAATTTAGACCATTCACTATTAGGTCACAAATCTAATGGTAGCAATTATGTTTATTCATTTTTATTTAATATGTAACCCTCCTTTGATATGAGGGCATTGTAATCATGGTGGCATATTGTGTGTGAGTAAAAAGGATATTGAAATGGATGTATTGTAAGTTTTTTCCCTCATTTCTTGGAATGAATAATAAGGACTATCTATTTTTGTGTAGATGTAGCCCATATTGGGTGAACCATGCTAAATTTGTGTCTCTATTGTATTGTGTTTTATACATTTTATTTTTGCCTTAGTTTCATTAATATTACCCTATTTTATATATTCCTAACAACTGGTATCAGAGCCAAAGGTTTATTTGGTAGATAAACTCATAGGAAAAAAGGGTTCTTGATTTGAGTGGGAGCAATGGTAGAATGGTTGTGAGCTAGAATGGCTTGGTCATGGCTGTGAGTAATTTTATCTCTAGTTCAAACACTTTAAAGTTTGATGGTGTTATCAGTGTTATTCTTAGCAAGGAAATGTAATGGAAAAGCACAAGTGAGACATTAGGTAATTATTTAAATATATAGAATAGGGGAAGACAAAATAATAGATGAAATGTCCCAAAGAATTATGGGAAGTCTAATAAGGGTAGATCCAAATCCAGAGGAATGTTGGTGTGATGGACTTGAGGGAAGAAAGGACACCTAAAGAAAGATTATTGGTTTCAAAAAGGGAAACAAGAAGATGGATAACAAGATAAAAATTAGGAAGTAAATATATCATGTGATGTGTTACAAGATGCTTTAATCCTCTATTTAGATAACATTAATGATTCTTAGGTGTTAGATTCAAGGGTTTCATTTCATGCTACACCCCATAAGAACTATTTTTAAGACTTTGTTCAAGGTGATTTTAGAGATAGGTTTATTTGGGTGATAGTGAACCTTGTAAAAATATAGGAAAGGGTAAGACACATATAAAATTATAGAATGGAAAAAAATGGTTGCTGAAAGAGGTGAGGCATGTTCTTGAGTTGAGAATAAATCTAATATTAGTAGGGAAGTTGGGAAGTGAGGGATGCATAGTCAAATTTGTAGAAAATTCATGGAAGTTCACTAAAGGATCAATGGTAATAGAAAAAAGAGAGAAGGTAGTTACATTATATTTATCTAATGGTAAAGTTGACTCTTCTATTGATTTAGTTTCTACATAAGTAGATATAAAATTATGGCACCACAGACTTGGGCACATAAGTGAGAAGGAGATGCAAGTTCTCAACTCAAAGAATTTTTTTCCAGATTTGAAGAAGGTGAATTTGTATTTTTGTGAGCACTGTGTGTATGAAAAATAAAAGAGAGTCAAATTTCTCAAAGTTGGAAAGATAAAGAAGGATGAAAAGTTAGAGCTCGTACATATAGGTGTATGGGGATCGACTCAGGTGTCATACCTTGGTGGATCTTCTTATTATGTTACTTTTATATATTATGTAACTATAAAAACATGGGTTAATTGCATATAAATAAAATCTAATGTTTTTGATACTTTTAAGAAATGGAAATATTTGGTTGAGAATGAGATAGGAAATAAGTTAAAATGTGTCACATCAAACAATGAAGGTGAATACTGCATCAAAGAATTTGATAATTATTGTTCATCCCATGGGATTTTTAGAGAGAAGATGGTTCCAAGAACACCAAAACAAAATGGTGTGTTAGAAAGGATGAACATGATAATCATGGAATGTGCAAGGAACATGAGATTATATGTAGGGTTAACTTTATAGTTTGGGGTATATGCTATGGATATTTATATTTATTTAATAAACAAAGGACCTTCAAGTCCTTTAGATGGTGGCATTCCAAAATAAGCATACATGGGTAAAAAGGTAGATTAGTCCTTTTTAAATACTTTTGGTTGTGAAGCATTTGTCCATATTGATAAATAAAATAAAACCAAACTTGAAGCAAAATTCAAGAAATATACTTTTATTGGATATGAAATTAATTATTTTGATTATCATTTATGGGATTTTGAAAATCACAAAACCATAGAGTATAGATGTGATATTTAATGAGAAGGTCATGTATAGAGATCAATTGCAGGTAAATAAACAAGAAAAATCCAAATACTGAATATGCAAGACTTGATGAAATCACTAGAAATAAAATTCCAAAAGTATCAGAAAATCAAAATGTGTAACAAATACAAGTACCTCAAACTCTTGGAAGTGTAGTCTGAGGATCTAACAGAGTAAGTAAACTCCTTGAATCATACTATCCTTCACTTTATTATTTATTATTGACTGATGGTGGTGAGCTAGAAATCTATGAAGAATCAATGCATGTAGAAACTAGAAAGAAGTGGGAGTAAGGCATGAAAGAGGAGATGGAATCCTTGGTACATAACCAAACTTGGGATTTGGTCTAGTTGCCTGGATGTAAAAGTGCATTTCAAATTAAATGGATTTATAGGTTGAAGGAAGAAGATGAAGGAAAAAAGAGGTACGAGGCTAGAATTCTAAAGGGGTTTACACAAAAGAAAGTTATATATTTTGATAAAATATTTTATCTAGTAGTTAAAATGACTTCTATAAGAACTATAAGTCAAAGGTAAGGAGAAAGTGGTGTGCAGGTTGAAGAAGAATTTGTATGGCCTAAAGTAAGTTCCAATAGAGTGGTATTTAAAATTTGACATGTTTATGATAGAACAAGGTTATATTAGATGTCATTCTGACCACCATGTTTACTTTAAGAGATTAGATAATGGCATATATATTATATTTTTATTGTATGTAGATGACATGCTTGTTGCAAGGTATAACATGCATGATATAAATAACCTCAAAATAAAACTAGTAGATTCATTTTCAATGAAAGATTTGGGTACTACAAAGTAAATCCTTCGTATGATAATAATAAGAGATAGTAAAAATATAAAACTGACTTTATCTCAAGAAGAACACATCAAGAAGGTGTTAGGTTCAATATGCAAGATGCAAAACCTATAAGTACACCTTTGGTAGGGAACTTCAAATTAAGCAAGTAACAGTGCCCTAAACTGTAGGAATAAATCATTTACATGTCTTAAATTCTATATGCTTCAACAATTGGAAGTTTAATGTATGTTATGGTGTGCATGAGACTAGATATTTCTCATACAATGAGAGTTATCTATAGGTTTATGAATAATATAGGAAAGGAGGATTGGGATAAAATCAAATGGATTCTTAGGTATTTGAAAGGGACCACTAATAGATGATTATGATATGAAGGTTCAAATGTTACCTTATATAGATATGTTGATGTAGACATGGTTGGATATTTAGATGGTAGGAGGAACACCACAGGTTATGTTTTCACTATTGATGATACATCAATTAGTTAAATTTCAAAATTACTAAAGATAGTTGTTTTGTAAACTATAGAGGTATAATATGCTATAGCTATAGAAGCTAGCAAGGAGATGATATGGATGGAACAATTTATGGAAGAGTTGAGGCATAAGTAGGAAGATTTCAGGTTGTATAGTGATATCTAAAATGTGATTCATTTAGAAAATAACTCAACATTCCACTCAAGAACCAAACATATACAACTCAGGTATCACTTCACTCATTCATTTTTGGAGGATGGTCAAACAAATTTATAAGAGATCCATACAAGTCAGAATCTTGTAGATATGCTTACAAAAGTAGTCACAGAGGAGAAGCTAGAGAGTTGCTCAACTTCAATAGGTAATCAGGGATAACAAGGAAGATGAGAAACATGCCAGGGTCAAAGTTAAAAGAAAATTCCAAGGAAGAATTTTAGTGGTGGAGTTACAACAATTAGTCTCCAAGTGGGAGATTGTTGGATGGTGGAACCTAATATTATTTTAATGCCTAGTTCCTAATGGGGGGTGTTGGGGGACACCCTCCCCTCCCATTATGGTCTCCATGGGGGTCCATGGGGGTGTCAACCTAGTTGGAATCCCCCTTGGTGGGGGATGAGGGGTAGCACCCCTAAATCAATTTTTTTAAATGCATTGTAAAATATTGTAATTTCATAATAAATCTAGACCATTCACTATTAGGTCATAGATCTAATGATATAAATTATGTTTATGCATTTTTGCTCTAATATTAACCCTCCTTTTATATGAGGGCATTGTAATCATGATGGAATACTATGTATGAGTGAAGATGATATTGTAGTGGATGTATTATAGTTTTTTCACTTCATTTTTTGGATTGAATAATAAGGACTAGCTATTTCTATGTGGACATAGCCCATATTGTGTGAACAATGTTAAATTTATGTCTTTTATTGTATTTTGTTTTCTACATTTTATTTTTGTCTTAGTTTCATTAATATTGCTCAGTGTTCTATATTCCTAGCATTTTATATGTAGTCAAGCATTAATATTGCACATCAAGAGGTTATAAAATCAATCATAAGTGATACTATGGTCTTAAATATTGAAAACAATGTAGGATAATAACATTAGTTATAGATAATAATGTTGATCATTTCACTCTAGTTTAATGTTAGTGACTCTACATGCATAGAGAGTCAATTCAAGATCTAAGTGACTCTCAAGCTTGCTTCTAACTTATTTCCATTATCATAAATTAGTCATAGTTAGCTAATGAAATAAAAAATATAATTATATTGATCTATTCAGTAATTTAGATATTTATCACATGCCACTTGTCAAATTAATTTCAATATTTCACACTCAAATATATGCCTGATTATAATCTTCTACAATTTTAATGATTTCTAATTCTATATTCATTAGGGTTTTAATACATAAATTAGGGTGAAGTTTATTAGCAAACCTGAATAGTGATAAAATTGTTCCAAATA